>CABFWO010004433.1:0-39377 GCA_902155825.1 Timema genevievae
AAAAAAACCAAGCTAAATTGTAGATAATTTATCCCTCTTTAATTTAGTATGAAGCTATAGTTTTGAAAACTCCATTGGAACGGAGATATTTGCAAATAACTGTTTTTCCTTGTACTTTTTTGTGTATGTATGTTTAAGGTTCCAGCACAAAATTTTAGACGCGAAATGTGACCTCGAAAACAGAACCTCAAGACCTATTAATCTCACCAATTTTTAAAACTCCTGGAAAACTTTCTTTCGAAAACTACTTATTTGCTGCACTACTCTAGAAATCTACCTTTATCTACGTCAAATCTAGCGGTAAATATAATTTTGATAAAGGTTAGTGGTTATTTAATAATTTGAGTTGGCAACATTGCTAATAGATTAACGATATTTACATTGTTTCACTTTATTCCATCCAGAGTTGGTTTGATTTATTTAATTGAACATGTTTTTGTGGAGCCAGAGTTTAGTTTCATTTACAAGGTAATTTTAGCTTGTGTTCATAAACTTGTTTTAAAGTATCAATTTAAGCATATGCTACGTTTTTATACCATGTTTATAATTAACTAAACGTAACGTGATGTAACCTCTCAATGTAAAAAAAAAGTGTAAGCCTAAATGCTTAATCGCGGTGTGGTTTGTTATTCAGGGTAGTAAAAACTTGTTTAAAATGTAGTTTTGAATTGTTCTCATAACACAGACTCCTTGGCCGGTTAATTAGGAAAATGTTTACAATGCAAGTTATATAAAAAGAGAGACTTTTCTTAACTACATAACATGTCTACTTTTTATTAGTGATATAATTAAGATTTAAAATTAATATGAAGGTTAATTTTAAAACTAAAATTAAGTGTGTGTCATATTTTACTTTGAAATAGGTAAGGTAAAAATGAGACAGCATTATATTCTATTTGGATGAAAAGCTAGGAAGATGGAAGTGTAAAAATGAGACAGCGCAGGCAGGTTTTATTCATATGGACATTATAGTTTTCCTTATAAAATGTTAAGTTGGAAAACAAAAATCGTTGTTTAAATTGACTTGCTGCACCATCACTCATGAATGTGATAGTCTTTATTTTAGGGTCAACTGACATAACATGGGTTACAAGCTTATCTAGAAAGCTGTGAACAGAATATATATTGTGTGCATGCACACACACAAAATGCTGCATGGTTTAAGAGTTTTTCATATGTCTTAAGAAACAGACTAATTAGTAGCTACCTACATTAGTTATATATAATTGGTTACTGGTATCTACTATCTAGCAATATTATAAATTAATTCCCTCACATATTTTTTATTTTACAATTTTCTTGTCTTCCGTATAATTTTAATTGGAAAGCAAGGCTTTGTTTAACCAGGCACTTAACTATCAAGATATGCGAACAAGTGTTTTTAAAGTCTTCATAGAATTCACTAACAATGTATTTTTTTTTTAACCCTTAGGCATGGTTCGTCTCGTGTGCTTTGTTCTGCCACACAGCGACAAAAGCACACACTACCAGACTTACCCTATGATTACAACGCTCTTGAACCAGTTATTAGCACAGAGATAATGAAGCTTCACCATTCCAAGCATCATGCAGCTTATGTCAATAATCTTAATATTGCGGAGGAGAAGCTTAAAGAGGCAGAGGCTAAAAGTAAGTTGGAGCCACTTCCTGACTTTAGTTCGGTGCATGTTTTGAAGCATTGGACAAGTAATGCTTGAGATCTGATCATAGTAGGTTCTAAGCCTTGCATTTCCTGGTCAATAATCCTAATCTATTTTTCATTTCTGACTTGAAAGTATTTGGAAAAAAAAATTGATTTTTTTAAGCCATGTGTCAGATGGATTATCCTCCTGTCTCAAATAACCACTTTAAAATATCTGAAAAAACTCCAGTGAAACTTTTATCTTATTTAAAACGTATCGTTTGGACAGATTATCTTCATCTCTCGAAATATTTATGAGCTACCACACATTCACATGATCACTTTAAAATATGTGTTTGAAAAAATATTGAGAAATGTATAAAGTCCATTTTGATTTTTAAATACTTATTCCACCTAATAAATAACTAAAATCAGATTTTTTTTACATATATTTAATCATATGAGCCAAAGAGCTAAGATAATTATGAATTTATAAAGGTATTTTACATAAATTAGAAACAAATTAAAGTGGAGTGTGGTAAGTGTAGTCACATAATCACTAGTTCAAGCTTAAGGTGCTATATTTCAAAGGCTATTTATTGTATGTAGAAACATCTTTTTTTTTTAAATTATTATTTATTATTACATGCGTTGGATTTTTCTGCAGCATATTTTGTTTCGTTTAAAAGAAAGTAAGTGGGGCAAGTGGGATCACGGCTTGTTTCGTCCATATAAAGCGAACACAAACAGATGTGGGGAAAATGTGACAGTCAAACCACTCTTTTTTAATTTAAATTATCTGGTTTTATTTAGAAGTTATCCACTTTTCTGTACACCTAAATGTAAAGTTGTTATTTTTCATACATTGCAAAATAACATACTAACACAACATTAAAAAACTAATTATAAACTAAAAATTAAAACACACACACACACACACACATATATATATCATAAGTTCATAAAGCCACTTTGTTTTCATTAGATAGGTAGGTAGTTATTTAAAAAAGTGGATTCTATCCTATTTACAAACAATGTCTAAAATATTTGTTGTATTGGACATTGTATAAAGCAAAGGACACAACAAAATGAAGTTCACCACGACAGCCAAGTTTAGGCTCTGGAAGTACCATCACTATGTCATTGGTAAGAACTTCTGTTACATACATATTTTCAGGCCATATGAATGTTGACCCATAATGGTCATTTTTATTCGATCTTGCAAACATTACATTGGCTCTTCACAGAAAAATGGGATATTTGTCCAACGTAGTGAACAATTTTTGTTTCAAAGCGCACTAATATCCACTCTTCAACTTTGTCTTTCACGTTGAAAATGATCAAATTCTCTTTGCTGTTCCTCTTCAGCTACTTCTCTGGCTAAATCTTTTAACGATACCTCCTTTTCTTCAGTATCACCTAAATTCACTTCTTCAGAACAAGAATATTCTAGCAATGCAGTCCTCTTTTTTTATCCTACCTGTTTTTCTGTTTTTCCCCTTCTTCGGCTGCTTTTTTATACTTTAGACTTTGATGTAATGATTCCTCCTCCTTGAGCATTTTTCTTTCTTTATTGCTTTTGGCCTATACTCGGTGATTACTTTAAGCTTTTCAGAAGCAACTCTTCAAATGTTGTGTGTTTAGAATTGGTGCTGGTACTTGGCTTTGAATAGTCAACATCAGTGACATCTCTTGTTCTGGCTGACCTCATGTCTTCTTGAATTACAACTACTTGATATTCTCATTATTATTGGATTTTGATTGTTGATTTCTGTTGGTATAAGCTTCTTTTTTTGTCTGTAAGAAGAGATTCAGGGTCATAATTGCGTTGATCAATTACAAGTCTATCAAATGGATAAATACTAACTTTATAGAATTCATATCTTATCAAATCAGGAAGTACTTCTTTCCATATTTCAGAAACCAGGATAGAAGAGAAGTCTTTCATTGGAATTTTGTGACCTTGGTGCATTTTTTGATAGGAAGTGAGCTTGATATCTCATCTACTTTTCATGCTTTTACATACAGCCAAATTCATTAGTTTAAGAAGATGGCTAGAATGAGGAGGAAATTTTAGTATAGTTAGACGATTCTGAATTGCCAAGCTGGTTGTCAAGATGTGTTGTATGCCCATTGTATATTAGGATAGGCCTTTCAGTAACACAATTTTTGAGAAATTTTTTCTCAAAGTAGTCGACATAAATGTCAGTCTCCATCCAGCTATTTGTAGAAGCAGCATAAAATGTGTTTAGGAATGATAACTCATCATGAGCCATCGATGAATCTCATATATTCTTGCCTTCGAATACAATAATAGGTGACAATCTATCTCCGTCTGCATTCCCACGAATCAATACTGTAGTACTTTCTCTCCCTGGTCCACTTGTCACTCTAGAGCAGGGGTGACCAACCTCTTTTCCTGGCGTGCCACTATTTGCGCTAAGAATCCTTGGTGTGTCACTCCACCCCAAAAACTCAAACCTAACTTTACTTCAATACCTAAAACACCTTTGGAAAAATATAGCCAACAATAAATAAAGCCCATTTTAAAAATTGATATTATAATACTGTAATATAACTTATATAATTGATCACTAATTGTATTAGGAGTTTGGGTTGTATCTGTGATTCTCGGATAAGGTATCAGAAAAAAAAATTAGCAAAACCCTATATAAAATATTGAACTTTTAAACTAAAAATTGCATGTTTCAAGAATTTTCATTCCAAAAATAATCCACAGCTATTGTACATCGTTCACACACTGTAATTCTGTGCTATGTTATATTAATGATAGTTAATAATAAAAATAAATATTTCAGCTTTCAATGAGGTTTCTGGATCTCTTTAACGTTAACGAGTTAACTGATATTTGGATTTGGATTTGTTTTAGAAGAAGCAAGAAGAATCAGGTTTTTTAGATGCTTATCAGTGAGAACTGAATGGTACTTATTTTTGACCAAGTTCATAAGTGAAAATGTTTGCTCACAGATATAAGTAGAGAACCAAACCCGCAACAACATCTCAAGGCCAAGTCTCTTAATGTAGTATACTGGCAAGAGTAAAGGCATTTCCATAAGATGGAAAATTCTTGGTTAAATGGATTCCCAAGTACTTCTTTATACTTGCTGTGAATTTCAGCTTTGTTCTGAATATCAAGAATCTCAATTTGTATGTCAGAAGGGTAGATAACCATTTCCTCCATAGAAATTGAAAAAGGGTTCGTGAGAAGTTGAACATTTTTCTTTTCATCCTGAAAATCTGAAAACATAATTTCAAAAGAGTTTTTCAAATCGGATATAGCATATTTGTATTTATCAAAGCCTGGAAGCCCACTCACTACATTCAATGTTGGAAAATGTTTTCATCCGAGGAAATTGAGAGAGCTCATTCTTAGAAAGATTATGACCCAACAGAGTGAGCTTTGCTTTAAAAGCCTGAATGAAACTGATTAGGGTTGGAAACATGTTATTTTTACCTTGCAAATGCTGATTCAAGTTGTTTAGGTGACCCATAATGTCCGTCAGAAAAGCTTAATCCCATAGCCAGTCTTAATTCTGTAAAAGCATACACTCATCAGGTAGTTCCCAATTTTCTTCCAAAAACTTCAGAACATTACCCTTTAAGTACCAAAATCTATCAAGCGCCTTTCCCTGCGACAACCAATGGACACTACAATGAAGTAGAAGTTCACCATAGTGTTTGTCTTTAGATTCCACTTCAAGGAGTTCACGAAACTCCTTTCTGTTTAGCTCCCCAGCTCGGATCTTGTTGATACATTGCACTACTGGATCGAGCACAGAAGAGAATTTAATGTCTTTTTTTGGCACAAAGGGCTTTTTGATGTATAATGCAGTGGTATTTAAAAACTTTGCGCTTCAAATACCCTTCCAACAAAGCTACTAAACCTTTTACTTTACCAGTCATTGCCAGGGCCCCATCCATACAAACACTGTCTAATTTATCCCAATCTAAACTGTTTTCAGTAAATAATTTTATTTCTTTCAAAATATCTTCTCCTTTACATAAAACTAATTGGCGCAAGTCTAGAAGCTCTTCAGTAACATCAAATTGCTCGTTGATACAATGCACATAAACCCAATGTTGAGCAGTGTCACTTATTTCGCATCTCTCGTCCAAGGCGATGGAAAAGTGTTTACAAGTATTGATACACGAACTACTTGTTTGTTAATGTCACCAGACATCTCATCGATCTGCCAACAAACTGTATTTCTTGAAAGTGCAACATCATCTACCATTTTAATGACATTAGGATCTTCAGTAGCTTTTACAAAGGCCGTTAGACTTGGCTTTATTATCTCGACTCCTTCAGAGTATGACTTTTTTTTTAGCAATGATGAGGGCGATTTCATAAGAAACTTTGACCATTGTTATCAGCTGATCACTTTTTGTTTTAGAAAGCATTTTTTTGCCTAGTCATTAAAGGTTTCTTTTTATTTACAAATTCTCTTCTTAATGCTGAGCCAATTGGATATTTTATGTTAATATTGGGATGCATCTCTTTGAAGTGCCGATTTAAATTAAACTTTTTGGAAACTGCAACATAAGCTTCATAAATAAGACACACAGGCTTAGAAGAGTTTCCCTTTGTAAATATAACTGTTCTTCTCATTCACTATTAAACTCCCGAATAGCAATATCCTCCTTGTACTTCCGTTTGGAAGTAGATGGCCTACTTAAGGTCATTACAAAACGATACTAACAGCAAGTGAATCACTATAGAAATATAAATATTTTACAGAGGAAGATATCACAGTACACACCAGTCAGTACTGCACCAACAAACAAACTGAGCAGAAAAATGTGATTTGTGCAGATTGAGGAATGTGTCCTTGATTGCTGGACTAGTCAGGGTGGCGCTTGAAAGGGGTCGAAGGGGTTGGGGGTGTAGTGGGAATGGAAGAGAAAGCTTGAGTAGCAGGAAACAATACAGCAGAGACGGCCAACTTAGTAGAGCTAACATTTTAGAAATTTATTTACTTGGTCCAATTAGGTGATTTATTTGTTCGTCAAATTTGTTATTGTTATATTTTGTGACTTTAGGCTTTCCACTTAAAATGGTGCCGCGGGTTGGCCACCCCTGCTCTAGAGGAAGGTGAACTATTTTTGCCAACCAACTTCGTTTTACTAGAATCTGATGAGAAGCTAGTTTCATCAATGTTATAAATCTGCTTTGGCTTGTCCTTTAATTCTAATTGCTCAAGAGTTGTATCAAGAAGATCAAAATATTCATCGCTTATGAAAGGGTCATTAGCTTTCTTATATTTATACTCTAAGCCCTGTGGCTTCTTAATAGATAAATGGTCTTTTTTTGAATGACAGAAACCAATCCTCCTCTGTTATCCTATCTTTTAAAGGGGTCTTAAGTTGATTTGTCTCAACATATTTCCAAAAAACTTCTAGAACTTCCTTTCTACTCAGTCTTCCCATGGAGTGTTCAAATGGGTATCTAATATTGAGATATATTTTTAAAATTATTGTATGTAAATTTTATTATTATGCTTATGTTTTTTTATGGTCTTTCACCTGCCCATTCAAACAGGTGAATTGTTTAAATTGATTTTCCCCTATGGGGATTTTACTACTTTTTAATATTGTTAAAGCTCCTAATGACCTAATTGTGTCGATGGGCTTATAAATAATAATAATAATAATAATAAATAGTGGTGGTATGTATATATATATATATATATATAAGATTCGACCCATTTATAATATATTATGTATAGTATTATATTGTTTCAGATGATATCAGCACAATAATCAACTTATCACCAGCCCTCAAGTTCAATGGAGGTGGCCATATCAATCACTCAATATTTTGGCATAACTTGTCCCCTTGCGGAGGAAGCCCCAGTGGTAAGTGTTACTGGTAATGACCATACACCCCCTTTTTAAGATAATGACCAATAAATCATGTGAATCTTAAAGTTTTGTAATGCTTTGTTTTTTTTTCAAAGTTAAGATTAATTAATTTTCACTTGTCCCACGAAACAAAATAATCAATTAAAACATTTGAACAGGTGTAAAATGGTATTCATCCTTGGTTTATAAACTGTGGATGTGAAACCATATATATAAAAGAACCAGCAGTGTGGTTAAATAAATAATTTTTTTGTATATCATTTCTAATGCAATAGTTTGCGAAACCTTAATTTGCCTGAAATCAAGTTGAAAGATTTGAATTGTTTCAAATTCAAATTATAACAATAATAAAGAATTATTGTATTTGAGTTTTTTGATAAGATTTAAAATAATGTTTCAACAAGTATAGCAATATTTATGAGATTTCCCACTGCCTTTTGGATGAAGGATCTAATTTGGGAATTACAATGAAAATGAGCAATTTTTCCCATGGGTCTACAGACAGGTTTTGGAGACATAGTTCTTCCAAATGCCAATTAGTAATCGATAATTTAAAAAAATCTATAAAAAGGTTGCAAATAAACAAAGCGGTGAAAAAACAACAAAGAAAATTGTTTAAGATGGGGGTGTAGGGAACGCGAGAAAATGCCAGTGTTATTGGAGTATTTTTTAGCAAAACATTTATTTGGCCAAAATAAATGAAATATTGCTTCAGTAAAAACATGGTTTAATTTTTTTCACATGGTGATATCAACAGTTCTTGAATATCTGTCTTGAGAATTGCAATATTAGTTTACAAACTTTTTAAATGAATAAAAAATGTTGTCTTTATATTTCAGGTTACTCTTTACAGATATTCCAGAACTGTTGAGGTCACCTTGTTAAGACAATTAAATTCTATGTTTCTACTGAAGCGATTTTCAATTTATTAAAAAAAAAGTTTTTCTTTAAGAACTGCAAAAACATTGTTCTTTTCTCGCTTTCCTTACACCCCAGATTAACTTTGATTTGAGAATGAAAACACTACATAATATTGTACATAAACAACACATGATCGATAGAGTGTGAGAGAGGTATTGATATATGTTAGGTAAGCAATAAATTGTTATTACTGAGGCACGACACACAGGGATATGTGATAAATAAGAACAGATGTTTGCCCATTTGAATGTATTTTAATTATTTCTGATTATTTTTTTAGTGGCAAAAGCAGTTTTGTTCAAACTTAACATATGAAGAGAATGTTTCCTATGATAATCATAATAATGCTTGTTTTTCCTAATTTATCAAGGTGTAGTTTACCGGTACTCATAACTGATTTTTGAACTTTTTTTTACAAATAATATTATGCTAAGAAAGTATTTGCACTTATGCCTTAGCATTTATTTATTCTTTTGTTGTTTGCAGTGGACCTAGAGTCTTCTATAAAGAAAGACTTTGGCTCGCTAGATAGTTTGAAGGCACAACTGTCGGCGATATCTGTAGGAGTCCAGGGCTCGGGATGGGGCTGGCTGGGATACAATAAGACAACCCAGAGACTACAGCTGGCTGCTTGCGCCAACCAGGACCCGTTGGAGGCCACAACTGGTACTAACATCCATTGTATTTCACCAGACACACACTTTCATAACATATTAAGATATTATTGCATAAAAACCATGCATAATCTGGGTGTCCAATCTTGACTCATAAACGAAACTAGGAAAAATTGTGACTATCACCACATTAGGACACAGCATGTTAAAAAAAAAGGTCAGGGATGTACATAGTTGATTCCTGGTTAGTTTATCGATGGCTTGTTGAAAAAGAAGTGTTTTAAGCCTCAGGCTTCTGGTGATGTTCATTACATCATTTTAAGTTAAAGGGTGAACATCTCTTACCATTTTACATGAGGATGTTTAGTTATTCAATTATTTTGGGTGCATTGTTATTGAATGGTAAAGATTTAGCTTAGAGCTTGTGGGAGCTGCAGAGGAGGTATGTAGGTGGACAAGTGATAAAAGGAAGTGGAAGGAGAGACCCTAGTGGTACAACAAGGTGAAGGAAGCAGTGGAGGAGAATGTTAAGGCATTCAGAAGGAGTTTTAAGAATAGGAATGAGGAAACAGAGGAAAAAGTTAGGGAGAAGAAGAAAAGAGAAAAACGAGTGGTACGGAAAGCCAGAAAGGATTGGAGTTAGAAATGCTGAAACGGCACATGGAAGGAAGTAGAAGGTGTTATATAGCCAAATAAGAAACAGGAGCAGAAGAGAGGAGGTCCCACATAGAAAGAGACACATTAAAGAGGATGAAACAACGAAAAGCACTGAGTGTGAACAACTGACTGGAAATAAGAGCTCTAGGTGAACTAGGTATACAAGCTGCTGAGAGCGATTTGGAAGGCAGAACAAGATGCCAGAAGACTGGAAGAGGCCTACAAATTATAGGAGGATAATGCTGTTGTGCCACTGTACCAAAATATATAAGTTACTGAAAAAAGAGAAAAAGAAATAAAATTAATGAAAGATGGACAGAAGAAAAGCACGGATTTAGGGAACAGAGGTCTACATTAGACAGCCGATGGAAAGAATATATGAATGTGGAAAAGACTTGGTAGTGGTATTTGTTGATGGGTGAAAGGCATATGAGAGCGTGGATATAAATATAGTTTAGAAAGCGAGGGAGGAGGGTAAAGAGGAGTTGTAATGAGATTGAAAAGCACATATGAGTATAACAGGAGTTGTGTTAAGATGAAAAGTGGGATGATGGGGTGGTTCCAAATAAAAAGATTGATTGAATCAGGGGAGTGCCCTCTCACCATTACTATTTTTGAATGATAATGTAAATTGTAATGAACAAAGTGGCAGGAAAGAATGAAAGCCATGTGCTTGCTGATGACTTGATGGTCTGAGGGGAGAAGGAAGAGCAAGTACAGGAACAGTTACAGGAAAGGAATGAGGAAGTGAAAGAGAGTGGAGTGAAATTTAGCATGGCAAAGTGTGAAATGATGGTAATGACAAGTAAGAGGATAAGTTCTAGTAAAGCTAATAAGTTGGAGCTGAAAAAATTAAAGAACGTAAACTATCTTGGAAGCGTGATTGAGGCGAAAGGTGGAAGTAGATAGAATTTAATGAGAAGAAGATAGCACGGAGAGTTGTTCTATAAGTGTGTAAAATACCTACTATGGAGAAGAGAAGTACTTTTGAAGTGTAATAAAGTGTTGTACATGGCGTAATTTGTACCCATTGTCACATATACAGCAAAAACATGGCCATGGAAGGATAAAGGAAGATGGAGGCATTTTACTAAACTGATCAGGCAGGCCACAAGCTGGAAACAGTTGAGGACGATGATGATGATGATATGTTAAAAATTGGTTGTGAATTGTCAGACTGCTTTTTACAAATTTTTAGATTTTCTATTGGCCTCGTACTAAGATATTAAAAAAAATTGGATTTATTTTATAATTTTATTTACTTGAAAAACTGTGAATTTTTAGCTGATAAAATATTGTTAAGCCGGAAATAATTGTCAGTAAAACTAAGTATCTAACTTTTAGTGAACTCAAAATCACTGGCATCTCACCTACTCCCACACCACAATAAACCTTGAATTATATAGCAAACACACTCAGAAGTGTTTGGGGAACATTGCAATTTGCATTAGAATAAGCTCAATACAAATTGTAATTTTTTTCTTAAAGGTTTAAACAAATTTATAACAACACACACAAAAAATTCACCAACTATACATTCTTATGGTATTCAAATTGCTGACAAGTTTTTGTTGTTTTTTTTCCTCCCAAGGGCTGATTCCTGTGCTTGGTATTGATGTTTGGGAGCACGCCTACTACCTACAGTACAAGAATGTTCGACCCGATTACATCAAGGCAATATTTGATGTCATCAATTGGAAAGATGTTTCAGAGAGATTCGCTAAGGCAAAGTAGTCATAAACTGTGATAGCTAGTGACTTATTTTCTATAAACTGATAATGTTAGTGTGCCTAAGATATTATTCTTTATTCATCCTTATAATAATTATACTTGTATCGGTACGTAACTCATTATGACTACCATATTGTGTACTATTTAGCCTAAAATGAAATCTCATAATAAAAATACCTTTTATGAAATCCTAGTTAACATAAAGCAATTGGGGGGGAAGAGGGGAAGTTAAAATTAGGTAACATATATATTTGGATGTTTCATATGGTTACTCAAGAGTTGTCAGAATAATGTTTTTGTTGTAAAATAATAGCTAATAAAATACTAATAAGACACTGTAGAAACACTGTACAATTATGTAAATTAAGTGATAGTGAAGGAAGCCAACCTGAAAAGATAGTTAAGTTATTCCTAAATAGAAATAAACACAAATCTTTCTTCATTTCTTCTTAAACTCTTACAGTTACACATTGTTTTGAATTTTTAGACATATTCCTTTTTCATAAAAAAAACAAAACATTAAAAGCACACAAAACATAAAGAAAGATATTATATGGCTGTAGGGGAAAGACTTTTTAAAATTGGGTGACCTGGTGGTCTAGGGGTAAGGTGTCAGACTTCTGTGCTGGGGGTCCGGGGTTCAATCCTCGGTCTCGGCACAGATTTATCTGATTGCCAAACCCTTCCTTCACCTCTGACAAGATGTGTATTAATCACGACTTGTGAATGTGAGGAATGCCAGGCCTCTACCGTGGTTCGGATTCCACGTTAAACTGTAGGTCCTCCATTTCATCTCACAATCACCCAACCATTACACATTAGCGTAAGTGCGTATAACCCGAACGGGTAGTAAGACGCGGTGCTAATAATAATAATAATAACTTTTTAAAATTAGTAGCCCCTGTGCACAAACATGTGCACCTCAAACCTGGAATTTTAAATTTTTTATTAGATTTTTTAAATTATTAAAAACTGTGTCTTAAGAAATAAAATTACATTTATTTTTTATCTTTTTCAAGACACACCATGTACTTCGTTTAGTCAGAAATAAATATATAGGGTTCGAGAATACATTGTTATGAGATTTCAATGTCAGGAATGAATCTTTATTGTTCAAACATACATTGTTATGAGATTTCAATGCATGCTAAAACATTTTTCATGACTATGTAACTAGTGATTTGTAAATGTAATAAGGCTGTGTAAAAAATAAGTTGTGTTAAATGTACGACTCAAATTTGGTTGGATAAACAATTGATTAGAATAAACTAAATATTTGACAAGCATCATAAAATTATTTTACAGTCCTAGCTCCATAACAAACATTTGTATACCTGGAAATAAAATCTTGCATTATTTTCTATTAAGATAAATAATAATTAAGTTCATTAATTTTCAAGGCCTATAATAGAATAAAATATGTTGTGGAATAATTTTATTTGTGGCTTTAACATAATACAATATAAGAAATGCAAATAACTCTTAATTATTTATAAACTATAGGTGAAAACTCTAAAGTAATCTAATGTAAGTAAAAGGAATAGGAGCCTATATGTAAAGATAGATGTGTGAGGCTTAAAAAGAAACAATCATTAAGAATATTGAAGAGAGATTTTCAACTGTTTTATCAAGGCTTAATTAATTGCTCATTCTTGTTACCTTCATTCCCTGTAACATATGTTCAGGGCTGGCGCAAAACCATCCATGCAACCCGGGCAATGCAAAAATAAGCACCACCCACCCACTATCCTGCCCAAATAACAAATAGCATTAAGATTTTGATGATTATGCTTTGAAATTTTTTTCTTTAGGAAAATAAAAAACACATTTATTCTTATATATTTTGTTAAAAAGAATTAACAACTTAACTAAAAACTAATTTTTCTTAATACAATTTTTATTTACATTTTTTATTACTTTATCTTATCTTAAATCTATCACGTCTTGCTTTGCTTTCAGCAAAAGTCTGAGTGAAATTGAGGAGATCTAGAAATTGTATTCGTTTATACATAACACAGCTTAATAGTTCACAAACTTTACACGGAAAATTTTTATAATATAAACTGAAAAAAATTGTGCAAAATTTGTATAAAATCTTTAAATATTTATGGCCTTGTACAGATTTAGTATGGTCCTATCAGTTAGTACATTAAAGTTTAACTAGAACCCCCTGCGAAACGGGGTTTAGCATAGTCTGTAACGTTTCCTGTCTCATGGACCACCCTTTCGATATTTAGCCTGGCCCGCTAAATGGATTTGCTTATTGTGGTGGCATGCCCACAATAGTCGGATACTTCCCGTGAGGCGGGGACGTTAACAATGCCTAGGTACACCGATGGGCGCGGCAGGAGGTCCAAAGGTGATGCGTTGTCGCTGGCCTGCGTGAGAGCCTGATCGGTCAGCTGTGGTTGGGGAAAATGAGAGCGGTGTGTCAGCTGTTCCGCGGTTCGGGTGAGCGCATGTGTGTTGGACTTGATCGTGGGAGCTGTGAAGACCCTCTTGTCTTCGTGGGGAGGATTTGGAGCGAAGTTTTGTGGCAGGGGTAAGGTAGACCCACCCATATTATTAATTCCTATCTTATGGACGATCTAATATTTTAAGTGGTTTTAGCTGGGTAATTTTTACATAGTTGTACCCGTTCCAATGGGAAGTTAGTGAAATAATTGGCCAGTCGGGAAGGGGGAAAACTACTTGGCTTGAGGCTGGGTGATATATTAAAAACTCCTCTTCAAGGATTAAGTTAAGGGTTGCTTATGATAATGACCTTTCTACACTGTACTATGTTACTAATCAGTGTCTATAATGGACAGCTATGTGGTAATGTGTCGGGGATTAATTTATGTAACGTCAAATAGGATTAGATTGATCATTTTTTTAATGTTATTGACTGGCACTACCGGTAGGCAGTGTTGCCAAGTCTATAGTCTCTAGCGATAGTACATGGACCTGAAATGGATTGTATTTTGACCGGTAGGATACTACTTTCTGATATTATATTGATAAACCTTTGCAATTTTCATAGGAAAAACAATAATTAATGTAAAATTTGTTACTAGATAGCAGAGCCACAGGATATTACTTTTAGAAAATATTCTAAAATTGGATTGTACAGGTGGTGAAATTATATCAAAAGTAGTATCCAGATCGTACAGTTGGCAACACTGCCGGTAGGTTAATAGCTAATGAGCCAGAACATTGTAGGTACATATTATTGTTGTAAAGAGGGGTTATAGTTATGTAATTAATATGTTTATGTTTAATACTTAAGCTGGTTATTAGTGTACTCCTATTACCTGCCAGACAGTGTTGGAGCAGTAAAATAGAATTTTATTCCTATAATGTTGAGGGCTTAGAATGATAGTGGTATGTACAACTTTTGAGGGTACGGTTAAATGGTATTTGATCTTTGTAAAGAGGGGTTATATATTTTGTTGGGATCCATTCTACATATATATGGGGTTTGTAGGGTCGGGGTTCAGCGTCAGGGGCCGGGAGTTTGGTCCCGGACGGTGTACGGTCAACCACGGACCACCTCAGCGGTACGCCTCACTGGTTGCATATCCAGGGCTAGGGACCGGAGGCACGACCGAGTAGCCGACCAACTGGACACCACAGAGGATTCCCCGTGGAGTGTATGGTTACGCGCAGAGACCGCTAAGTGCTATAATTCTGTTTGTTTTTTCCTCGCAAAGACAATGGTATTTGAAGATGGACTCGAGAGGACACTATTTTTGGAAGTGACTGTTGTACCTAGTGTAGAGTAGCGTTATACTTAGTTGAGATGTACCCTTTAATTTTTTTTTCGCGGTGGCCACTCGCAACTCCGAATGTTCATATTTCTTTAAGTAAGAGTAAGTTCAATAAATTGTTTCCCGTGAAAAGTTGGTAAAAGAATTGACTGGTTATTTTTAACAAACCTATTAAGGTTTCGACTCATATTTTCCCTATGTAAATAATTATATGCTTCACACATTTCAGTTCATGCTTAGAACTGGAACCTATTGTCTGTTGAAGGTAAGACGAAGGCTTCACCAAACCTTTAATTGAAATGTTTTAACCAAAACTAAGGTGGTAATGTAACATGGGAATGAGGAAGGTTTGTTTGGCCTAATTTTGTTAGTGTTTGGTGCACGTCCTTCGGCGTATTGAACAATCTATTTGTTTTTTTGTTGTTGACTGGTACAGGGACCCTAGGGACCCATTCTCCGTGGTTGGGCATAACCCTGATCAAGGTTAAGAACTATCAGGTATGGCAGATGTCATGGTAAACCCCGGCAGGCCTAGGGTATAATGGGGAACATAGTTGCCTTCCAAACAGTTGATCCCTGACCGAGAGGTCCCTTGTTTTTTTTTTGGGGGGGGGGTCTACCTTACGAGGGGAGGGTTGATCTTCATATCTACATCTGGCAACTGAACGAATTTCCTTATTAATGTTCAGGCTCACTATCGCCAACGAGGTGGCGCCCAACCATCAACACACTCCTGGCTGACCTTGATTTTAGGGGACCCGTGCCAATAGCTCTATGACCACGCCCTTCTCCACTGAGGCGACGTGGGATGTGATAAGTCCCACAGTAACCCCTGCATGTCGTAAAAGGCGACTTGAAGGGGAGGCTTCTTTGTATGACCTGCCTCTTGCAGGACAAACCGATCATATCTCTTTCCTTTCACCTCCTTTTCTTCGCCCTTCCCTTTTCTCTTTTTTACTCCTTGTCCTTTCACTTTCCTCAACTCTTTCTTCACCTCTTTCTTCACCTCTTTCTTCACTTCCCCTGCCGTTCAGTCATGTACGGAAGCTTTTAGGCCTCTCCATTGACGACCTTGGCAGCTAACACGGCACTCCTTGGATGATTATTGGATACCACTGCTTTTGAGCTCCTTCATGAAAGTGCGCCGGTTGTAATATTTTAGTAGAAGGGACTTAAGGATGACAATAACCGGATACCCTACTTTGAGAAAACATCGGTTGCGTTCATGAGAATCTGGAAGTAAAATTGGCACTTTCCTGCACCCACTTACTGCGATGACCTTTCTTCTGCTGATGCCCCATGTGAAGGTTGCCATGTCAAGCATCGTATGGAGTCTCTCGGAGAGTTAACAAGGCCTTATGTGGTAGTACCAACTTGGATCACCCTGGGTCTACGATCCGAGTACTGTGCAGGCTGTCCCCAAATACAGCATGGCCAAAAACATTGTCACAGCTGACACCTTACTGTTCGCTAGCACCGTACTGCAAAATTCTGCTGGCATTTTACTGCCCTGCCCCCAAAGGGCCGTAATGATGATAAGAGGCTGAAACAGGTCAGCCGTCCAGCCCACTAATTGAAAAATCCCAGGAAGGGGTGAGGCCAAAGCCCCACTTCTTGGTAATGTCCCGAGTAGAGGATAATGAGAAACTGAGACGTGTCAGCCCATTTGTCCTCGAAACAGTGATAAATGGAGCTGCTGAGTCTGGGGTTTTAATTATAAAACTGCGCGATGGCACGATAATGATACAGACTGACAATGGCATCTAGACAGCTAAAATAATGGCAATAGCTGAGATACCGTTGAGCCTCTCCCACACAGGTTCCTCACTGTTCGCAAGGGAGTGGTAACTTACTATGATCTCGACTGCATGAGCATTGAGGATATCTGTAAGGAACTTTCCCCTCAACATGTCACCGAAGTATATAAGAACGATGGAGTGAAGAAAACTGATACTTATTTACTAACATTTGCGACTCCTACTATATCAAAGGAGGTCTGAGCTGGCTTCCATGTTCTTAAGAGTCCGGCCCTATGTTCCCAAACCTCGGCGCTGTTTTCAGTGCCAGAAATTTAGGCATACCAAGCTGCGATACCGTGATAAGCCAACCTGTGCTCACAATACACCGTGTGAGTCTCCTAAATTCTGCATAAATTGCAAGGGTCCGCAATCTGCCTGGTCTCGGTCCTGTCCGAATCGAAAGGTGTAGAAAAAAGTCCTGGAGATAAAAAAAAAAGAAGATCCCTTATAGCCCAGGCACGCAAAGATTATACTTCACTGCAAGCTCCGGTATTTCAGAATTCCTACAGCCAAATTGTTAACCAAAATATAAATTGTCCTAACTGCCATTGTGCAGTTAATATCTCAAAGACTTCTTCACGACCCATGCGATTGGTCTTTGCTCGAGACATATAGTCATACACAGCCAACTACGGTGTCGCTGAGATTGTTACGAGAGGCGACACCTCCAGAGAGGCCACCTCCACCTCCTTTACCCCCAAGGAGTCCTCCTCAGTGACCATTGCCGAGCCCCCCTCGGGGAACCAAAGTACGTGCGGATGATGTTGGTTCGCTCGCTCTGGTCTCTGGGTCTCCGAAGCTTATATTGGGTTGCAAAACAGGTGAGGCCGCAAAGACGAGTCCTGTTAGTGCCTTAAAGAAGACCCAGTGAGTGACCGCCGACTTGAATTCTTAAAAAAAAAAAAAATGCGTCAAAGGTCGTAACTAAGCCTTCGCGCAAAGATTCAACACTCAAGACTCTTCTGGAGAAACAAAATCCACTCTTGAAACTAGAGGTCTAGGAGAGACTTGGCAAGGCAAGAGAACCTAAAAGGTCCCAAATTGATTTGTATTGGTAGGATATAGTGTTATGGATTGTGTGGGGGAATAAATATATATTAAATACATAATGTAGCTACTTCAATGGAATTTTAGGGGTTTTTGCTTGTGTAGAGGAGATAAAACTGCTAATTTCTTCCATGCATCCTTCATTCTTGTGTTTGCGGGAAACACGCTTCCGCCCTGCTGACGAGCCGATGATTCGTGAGTGCAATTGTGTATTGTACCGACAAGCCTTTCTTTGATCGAGCTAGTAGAGGTGTGGTTATACTCGCACGAATCAATATATACCATTTAGTTTCTGATCTCCAAGTGATCGCTGTCCGAGTCTCCCTTGTATGGAGGTATGTATAGTGCATTTACCTCCTACCAGGTGAGTGTATTTCCAAGGCACTCTTTATAAAACTTCCCGCCCCCTATATCATCTTGGGGGATTTTAACGCGCATAACCGGTGTGGAGGTTTAATTTTACAGACGCCCGTGGGAGGATGGTAGAGGATATTCTTGTCTCAGGAAACCTGGTGTTAATGAACACATGGAACCAGACACACTTCTCCACCTTTAATGGTGTATCCTCTGCCATCGACCTATTTTTATGTAACCCTGGGATCGCTGCTCACTACCTTTGGGAGGTTCACTCGGACCTGTGTGGCAGCGATCATTTTCCCATTCTGCTTCCACCACTTCAGGATCCTCCCAGTGCAGCACGGCTACCCCACTGGGTGATTGAACGTGCTGACTGGGATGGATTCCGCGAGCTCACCGTGTTTGGTGAACCCCATTCTCCTGACGTCAATGTTGGGGCTGGACATTTTACTTCGACTGTCATTGTGGCAGCGAGGGCTTCCATCCCTAAATCTGCACCACCGTCCTGTTGCCTGGTGGAACGAGGAGTGTCGGTTGGCTATTTCTGACCGTCGAAACACCCTACGTTTCTTTCATCAGCGTCCTACTTGGGAGAAACTGGAGCCATTCCGGATTCTACGTCCTCGAGCTCGCAGTGTCATTCGAGAAAGCAGAAGACAGTCTTAGAGACAATTTATTTCTACCCTTACAACTTCCATTCCCACAACTAGGGTTTGAGATAATATTAGTAAATTATGTAATAACAAAAATTCCATTAATAATATACCTGCTCTCATGTCTAAACGGTTCGTTGGTCTCCTACCTATGGAGGTCGTCAATGTATTCGGCTCGATGTTTGCCACAATCTCTAGCACTGCGAGATACACTAACGAGTTTGCGGTGCATAAGCGGAACATCAAGCGCCATTCTATTGATTTTTGTCAAAGTTGGGGGGAGGATTATAACTCTCCCTTTGCTATAGAGGAACTGACCTCTGCCCTGTCCCAGGTAGGCATCACAGCTTCCGGTCCAGACGACATTAACTATGAGATGTTGCGCCAGATGCGCCCTGCCGGACAAGCAGTTATTTTGGACCTCTACAATAAGGTTTGGGAATCTAATCAGTTCCCATCACTATGGAGACAAGCGACCGTTATTCCTATTCATAAAAGTCGCAAAAATAAATTAAAACCAACAAGCTATAGACCCATAGTCCTAACTAGTTGTGTATGCAAAATATTAGAGAAAAGATTAATAAAAAGTTTATATTGTATCTAGAATCCCGCCATCTAATATCTGATATGCAATGGGGCTTCCGCCGTAATAGATCGACGGTGGATCAACTTGTTCGCCTTTGACAGCAGTTCGTAACGCTTTCCTCCATAAACTGCACCTTCTGGCTCTCTTCTTTGATTTGGAGAAAGCGTGTGACACCACCTGGTGGTACGGCATTTTAAAGACCCTTTTTAATTGCGGGTTCCGGGGAAACCTCCCTGTTTTTATAGATAATTTTATGTCATATAGATACTTCCGGGTAAGGTTAAATAATACATTATGCAAAGATTTTATTCAAGAAAATGGGGTGCCTCAGTGCAGTATTTTAAGCTGTACGTTGTTCGCCATCGCAATAAACGGAATTGTGAACAACTTGCGCTTACATTTCCGTTCATGCCTTTTTGGGGATAACTACGCAATTTATTGCAGTTCATCGAGTCTCCACAGGGCTGAACGGCAGATACAACTAGCTGTAAACAATCTATGGTTGTGGGCATCGCTTATTGGCTTTCGCTTTTCCGCTGCTAAGACGACGGTCATCCACTTCCATGGATTACGTGGAATACAGCCAGCCTCCAATATTTTAATGAACAACGTTGTTTTACCTGTCTGAGAGACCGTAAGGTTCCTGAGACGTCTATTTGATTTTAAACTAACTTGGATCCCCACATCAAAGACCTGTAAGTGAGATGTGTCAAAGCATTGATTCTGCTTAAAGTAGTTAGTGGTTGCTCTTGGGGTGCTAATAGGGCAACCTTAATGCGCCTCTAGAGGGCCTTGTTGAGATCAAAACTTGATTACGGCAGTTTTGTTTATTGCTCATCTAGACTTTCGGCATTAAAGATGCTAGATAGTGTCCACCATGTTGGCATTCGACTGGCTACTGGTGCTTTTCGTACCAATCCAGTCGTCAATATCTGTGCTGACGCCGGTGAGCACCCTCTCACCGGCGGTCCTATCTTCTGGCATCTTACGTGTCGAAACTGCACTGCATGCCAAAGCATGTTGCTTACCGTCCTGTGTTCCACCCCCCCAATCGTGTCTTGTATGAAACCAAATGGCGTAGTGCAAGGCCAGTTTGGATCCGGATGTTATCGGTTTTCGATACGTGTGGGATAGTCCTGCCAAAGGCTATCCCCACATCTCCAGGTCGAGATTCTCCCTGGAAGATACGCCTTCCGAAATGCCATTTTGATCTTGCCAAGTTCCCTAAAGCGACCACCCCTCCAATTATATATGAGAGGACCTTTAATGAGCTCCTCTCCACTCACTTTCAGGGCTTTAAGCGCATCTATACGGATGGTTCCAAGTGTGGGGCCTCCGTGGGACGGGTCCTCGTCCGAGA
Source organism: Timema genevievae (assembly GCA_902155825.1). Lineage (NCBI taxonomy): Eukaryota > Metazoa > Arthropoda > Insecta > Phasmatodea > Timematidae > Timema > Timema genevievae. Next base: position 20,979 of record CABFWO010004433.1, read on the forward strand.
CAGAATACAGGATGCAACCGGTTCTGGTAGGGTGGCTTTGGCAGGTGCCTCGGCCTGAGGTAGAGGGGGTTGGTCTCCTTGACAGTGCACTGGCGAAAGATTACACCAGCGGCTTTGGTGTCGGAGCTGGAGTCACGGTCACTTTCCGTACCGCAATGTGTCCCGAGGGCTTCTGGACTTCACTTAGGCCATCCGTCCTCCCTTCTTGAACCTTGGAGGCCCGCACAGTCCCCGCCGCCCGCAAGGACTTTTACGTGGTACAACCCCGCCACGCCGAGGAGTGGGCTCCTGAACAGCGCAGGCACTTCGGGAGAGATCGTCTCTCCTCCGGGCACCCGCCCCTCTCCTGGTCGCCACCACAGAACCCACACCTAGGGTTAGGGCGGCAATCCCTCCGCACATGCCCAAACCGGAAGCAGTTCTTACACTGAACCGGGCCTCCGGGAGACTTGTGCTTCTCCACCTTGAGGCGGAGCCCGCACAGGACTGATATGGAGTACAGCCTTGCGGTTTGCTCCCCGGGAGTCAGAGAGACAACGAAGTTCGGCAACCGTTAGCCTTTCTCCGGTCCTCTGGTCCCGTTTTCACTGGGAGAGCATCTGGGTGACGGATTTCACGGGGAAACCCATCTCCACCAGCTCTTCCTGGATTTCGCCAGGGTTTGTTCGTGTCAGGAGTCCCTTCACCACGACCCTGACTCCCGTCCCAGCTTGTAGGACCAATTCTGGATCTCCAAGCTCGGTAAGAACTTTTCGAGCGCGTGGTAATCCTCCTCCGACACGCACTAGAGGCGCACTCTATCCCCCAGATGCCTGACCGCCTTCACAGACTCTCGAACCTTGTTTCGAATGGCCCTCGCCACCTTGGAGTAGTTCTCAACATCACACAAGATGATGGGAGGGATCTTCCCCTTGGCTTTGGGAGCCGGCCCAGAACCACTATTACCAGGCTGGGGTGAGGCACGGCTTGCGTTGTTACCCTTAGGTTTCTGCCGCTTCACACCTTTACTCAACGCTGGCGCACCCTGGCCCGGGCCACCGTTGTCTCCGCTTTCATCATCAGAGCTGCCGCCTAAATGGTTAGGGTTGCCGGCCTTACCCCTTCGGCGGTGTCTTAAGGTCTCAAATCCATCATACTCATAATCCGACCGCTGGCTCGACTCATCACGCTTCAACGGGAGGTCTGGTCCTGAAGACAGTCCGTCCACGGAATCGCACGAGTTGTCAACACGCGCGAAGCGTGTGACCCGGTCTTCCGAGTCTGAAGAAAATTCAGCCGGGCGTTTCTTCCCTACCGACACCCCTTGGCGGGAGGTGTCGGAGTTGACGCGGGCTTTTTAGGCCCTTGTGCTAACGCATGCGGCTGTGCCGCTTGCAGCGGTCTTTACCGGTGGAAGACGGCTAGGCTTCCCCTGGCCATGGCTTTCGTTAGCACCGTTAGGTCTCCACCCATTGTGCTGGCGGGAGCTTTCGCCATCTTCCCAGGTCTTCGGGCTGTCGGCCCTGAAAAGGGCCTTTAATTCTTTTTTGCCACCAGCGGCACGCACATCTCCTGTAGTTGGAGGGGCCCCGCTGGATTCGCCCGCATTGGCATTGCTGCCAACGCTTTGCAGGGGGCTGGCACTGATCAACGAGCCAAGGCCCGAGGATGCATTACCGAATGCCCCGGTGGGTCCGCTAGCGGCACGCTCACCTCCGGTAGTTGGAGGGGCCCAGCTGCTTACACCCGGTAGGCTGGTTCCTGCGTCCACCTCCCCGGTAATTTTGGAGGTCACGTCAGCTCTGTTGGCCCTAGAAAGGGCCCATTCGTCCCCCAAAGGAGACTACCGCTTGCCTCGGCCAGCGGCACGCTCAACTCCGTGAGTTGGAGTGGCCCCGCTGGTTTCGGCCTTCCCCCCAAGCTTGATTCTCCTCGAGAGGGCAGCTGCCGCTGAAGTATCGGCCTTCGGCCTTGTGGCGGACACCTTGCCACCCGGCACGAGCTCCTTCCTGACCGAAGGAGCCTTTAGTCCCCGCGAGCGGAAACCTTCGACCCCCCCTGCCAAGACGGGCAGCACAAGCCTGCTGTTGACGGCGGCTCCCCCGACGCTCGCCTCCAACTTCTTCTTTCTCGGGGCCGGTCGCTTCCCGGGCCCGTGATTCTTCTTCGCCTCATCCGGCGGTCTTCTCCCGACCCCGACGCCGACACCTTTCTTCACCTTCACCGCAGGTTCCATTGCAGAACGTTGATCATCAGACGCTACAGACGCTCGAAAAGCCAGGATCACATAAGGGAGGCAGGACGACACCTTGCACTCCCATATACTATAAACGGGTTTCCCCTGTTGCCTTTACCTCCTCACTTGCCATTAGATTCAACGACAAGCGAAGGAAGCTTTAGCTTATTTGTTATGCGAGTGACAGGTTGCTTTCGCAGACCCTTATCCTCATTGCATGGATTTATTTAAAATTACATGACTTGGTACCTATGATTAGCTGTAAGAAATACATTGTTGATTAGTACATGTTACACTTTATGAATGATGAAAATGATTATGAGATTGTGAATGATTTTGTTATCATGTGTAGTGAAGGATTTGTTTGTTTTTTTAATCAGGAAGGTATGGATTTGGGATTTTTTTAAATCTGTTTACTCCAGTCGTGGACGTTTGTAGGACCTTACTTTATGTGGATCATAGCTGCCCAGTGATTTGATAATGGGATTTTCATGTGTTGCACTTTGATCATAAAACTTGTTTCTTCTCCCCTTGAAGATTTATATGAGTGTCTTGCTGTTCGTCACGTTGTGGAGGTTATCTGTCCTTGTTCTTATATCTACTCCCGTTATCAACCTTAGTATCCTATTTTGTGTTGTCTGTAATTTGTTAACGTGTGTCTTCTCTGCATAGTCCCATCCTACACAGCCGTAGAGGATAATAGGCTGTATCACACTCTTGTAGATTGTCAGCTTGGTTTGTTGGTTGAGTTGCTGTCCTTTCAGGAGTGGGTACAATTGAATAAAAACTGCCTTCGCTTTTTTGTTGGTTTCTTCAATGTGCCTCGCCCATGTTAATTTTCTATCGATGTTTATACCCAAGTATTTGGTTTCGTTTTTGAACGGTATTTCTTCCTGATAGAGAGTGAAGTTTTCTGGTGGTAAAAGTCTTCTTCTGGTTACAACAATTGCCGTAGATTTTGTGGTATTTACTTTGATCCTCCATTTCGAAAGCCAGGTTTCAACCATCTTCAGGTAACGTTGTATAGCTAAGTAAGCGTAGTAAATGTTTCTTTCCTTGGTGTAGATCAACGTATCATCCGCAAACGATCTTACAGTAATTCTTGGTTTTGTTGGAACGTCTGCCACGTATATATTATACAAGAAGGGAGCTAGTACTGACCCTTGCGGTACTCCCGCCTTTACGTGCACTCTCTCTGACAGTGTGCCCTCGATATAAACTTGGAATACTCTATCTTTCAGGTAGTTGCTGATTAATTGTATAACGCCTTGTGGAAAGTTGTAGTTTATCATCTTTTGTATGAGGCCAAAATGCCACATTTTATCGAATGCTTTTTCCACATCTAGGAATATGGCTATTAGGTTTTTTCGTTGGTTGAAGCTTTTTGTGGCGTCTTCGATCAAGCTAAGTAGCGGATGAATGGTCGAATGTTGTCTCTTGAATCCAAATTGTAGGTCAGGGATATAGATAGTTAGTAGGTAGGTAGATAGTTATACCATTTTTTACTGATAGAACAGAGTCCTGAGTTAAAAGGGGATACAAGGAGTTTATTATCACTCTTGCTAGGGTACTTTTAGTTTGGGTATGATAATTCCAAGTTAGTTTTTATCCATGTGAAGACCTAAGTATTTCACATGAAGTTTATAGGTTATTTGTTCATTGAAGAGTGTTAGTCGTGGGAATCCCACGAGGGTTTTTCTTTTACTGAATATTATAGCTTCGAGTTTATTTATATAAATTTTTATCCTCCATTTAGTATACCACTCTTCCATATCATTAAGGGAGTTTTGTACTTTATTAGTGGCAAGATTTGCATTTAAGGATCTGGAGTATATTACTCTATCATCTGCATACAGAACGACGTTCGCGGATTGATTTTTAGGAATGTCATTTACATAGATATTAAACAGTACAGGCCCTAGCAGACTACCTTGGGGTACTCCCGCTAGTATTGGTTTACTCCCCGAGCTACAGTAGCCCCATGGCTTCTTTGGTGCTGACTGACAGTTCACAGCTGACTTCTGACAGTCAAGATTTAGGTATATACCTAAATTTTGACTATCAGAAGGGACAGCTTCTAAACACATGTTTTTTGCAGATCATATGGTTCGGCATAGGGATACATAATTTGGTCTGGTAGCTTTTCAAAGCCGTCAGCTGTCAGTCAGCACCAAAGAAGCCATGGGGCTATTGTAGCTTTATTTAATATAACTTTAAATCGTCTATTTGTTATGTATGAGTTAATAAGTTTAATGTAGCAGTCCGGGAAGTTACTTTCATTTAGTTTTATTATAAGACCATATTGCCATACTCGGTTAAATGCTTTCTCGATGTCAAGGAAGCGCGCCGAGACATAGCTTCGTTTATATCTGTTATGTATTCAGTTATTCTTATTAATGGGTGAATCGTAGAATGTTTAACTCTGAAACTGAACTGCTAGTTTTGGAGTATATTATTATCATTTAAGTGTTTATTTATTATTTTTACTTTTCAGTTTTTTAGATAATATATTAAGGAGGCTAATAGGCCTATAGTTTTGGGGTAGTTTAGGGTGTTTACCTGGTTTGTGTATGGCTAGGACATTTGCTTCCTTCCATTGGTCAGAGAAGTGTTCTAGTAACATTATTGCGTGTATGCACTAGATCAGAACGTCGATGGCTGTAAGGGGGAGATGTTGAATTAATATTCGTATCTTGTCCCGAAGCTTTACGTCGTTTTAGCTATTTGACAATCATTAATACCTCAGGTCCATTAGTTTAGGGCGATCAGCTGTTGTCTACTTAGTATATTATTTACAATCTGATCCACCTCTCTGATGAAGGGTGGATCAGAAGGATCATCATTAGGTTGTAATTCCAGTTCCAAGGTGGAGGCGATTAGGTTGGCTTTATCCTGGGTTGTGAAGGCTATTCTTCCAGGCCCAGTTAGGGGTGGAATTTTGTTAGGTTTATTTAATAGCATCTTGGTGAGAGCCCATGGATGTTTATCAGTGTTATTTATTTTATCAACTTTATTATTCCAGCTTAATCGCCTAAAGAGGTTAGCTTCTTTGAGTTGAGCTTGAAGAGCATTTAATCTTATTTTAAATTGTCTGAAACCAGTTCTTTGCCACTGTCTTCGGACTCTATTCTTTTCAGGTATAAGTAGACGTATTCTATCCGGTATGGGTTCAAATTCCCACGAGTAAACTTTTTTTGGGATATGCTTATCCATAGATTTAGTTATTAGGGTCGTTAGTTTAGTTACTGTTATTTCAAGTATATCTGGGGTGTTTATTTGGGGGGAGGGGGAGGATTTAATCTTAGATTAACATATCGTACGAAAGAGTTCCAGTCCGCATTTAGGTAATAGAGGGTCTGTCTCGGGTTTTTTGTGTTTACCATGGGGGAGTTTAGTTCAAGTATTACTGGCAGATGGTTTGAGGATAAATCATTTATAACTTCGAATTCAATAGTGAAATTTACACCTTTCGTAATTGTGATATCTAGGACATCGGGGGTTGGATTCTCATGGATATTTGAGAGAAAGGTTGGCTCAAGGGGTGCGGTAACTGAATAGTTTATAGTTACTGAGTGCTTATATAGAGCTTTCCCGTTCCAAGTTTGATTTATGGAGTTCCAGAGTCTTATGTTTAGCATTAAGGTCTCCACCTGCCAGTAAAATTGGAGAGCTATTATAAAGCAAGTTTAGGTCATCGTTATTTAGGGTTCTAGCGGGTGTGCAGTAACACGCCATTATTTTACAGTTTAATTTGTGTACTTTTAAGTCTATTGCCACGACTTCAAGGGTCCTAAAAGCCGGGACCAGTGATTCATGGTGGACCAGAGTAGACCGGACCAGCACAGCGACACCACCTCCCCTACGATACTGTCTGTCATTCCTGTATATAACAAAGCCTGGAATTGAGAATCTGATATTAGGTTTAAGATGAGTTTCAATAATTAGTGCTATTTGGATTTTTTGCCTTTTTAGAAAGTCCGAGAATTCTATTTGTTTGTTTTTAAGATTATGGGCATTCTAGACTAGCATCTTTAGGAGTGGAGTCGCTGCACCGTCAGTAGTACGGTCTTGGAGAGGGGGGTGATTATTGTCCACCATTGGGGTAGAGAGAGGTCACCTGTTTTAAGAACATTTTGGTTTTATTCGCCTTATGCTCTTGTGAGGAGTCCTTGTCCTCCCACGATAATAGCAGGTTCATAACGTGAAAGAGTAATTTAAAAGCTAAGCTCTCTCGGTTCTTAGAGAATACTTTGAGGAGTTCAGAAAGAACATCGGTGTTAAGATTTACCTCCTCATCCTCCTCTGGATCAGCTGAAGGTGCCGTATCTTATGTTTCCATCTCTATCCTCTCAATTTGAGGGGCGGGTATTTTGGGCTGATGTTCCTTGGGAGTCTCTTTCTGAGCCATCGGGATATTATTTTGTACCCTGATTTGTTGGTACCTTGGTATATTTTTTTGCTTCCTTGGCCAACGAGGGACATTTTGAGAGTTTTCCCTCGGAGCTGGGACCGGCATTTGTTCCGGTACTGTTGGGGTTTGCTCAGGGATACCATACAATTGATTCCAAAAATTCATGGTTGGAATAGGTATTTGGTGAGGTGGCCATAAATACATAGCTGGGTGGGCTACCCCCCAGTACATTTGCCCATTATTTGGGTTTAAGTTTTCTGACCTAGAGTTTGCTAGGTCTTGCGATCTTTGTGGTGGCACTGGAGGCCTTGCGGTCAGTGGCAGTCTAGGAACATTGCCTCCTTGTGGCTGGGATATTTCAGCTTTATTAGAAAGCGTGGGAGGGCCCTTATGCCAAGCGTTTCCTACTAGGGGCTTGAATGTTCTGTTAGGGTTACCTTTGTTTAGGGCGGATGGCCCTCTCTCTGTAGTGTTGTTTTGTGGTAGCATTTTATTACGTTCTATCTTATATTTCAAGCAGCCTTTGAAATTGGCAGTGTGAGGCTGATCACACAGAGCACACTTTTTCGAGGTCTCAGCTCGATTGGTACACTCTGCTGTTTGGTGTGGTCCTGCACACCATCTACATCTGGAGTGAGCTTTACACCCTCCTTTGACGTGTTTAAAGCGTTGGCAGTTGTTACATTGCACGGATCCAAGGGGTTTACGGAATGGCTCCACCACCATTTTAAGATACAAGACATGCCTTAGTTTAGCTAATGCCTCAGCCTCGGCCCTGGAAGGGAGTTCCACAAGAAAGAGGTCGAGCTCCTCTCTAGTCCTTGGGTGAGTCATTTGCTTTACACTGGTAGCCACGACTCCTTGTTCTTGAATGCTCTCAAGAATGTCTCTGGGATCAGTCCCCTTAGGGATCCTTTTAGCTATCATTTTTGCAGTCTTCTCATGCTTGGGCTGTACCAATGCATACTCAATATGTAGGTTGTTTAGCACATGAATGGCTATTCTATAGTCCTCCAACGACTGCGTATGAGGAGAGTAGTTTCTCATCTATTACTAGCATTGAAGCTAAGTTTAAATCTCTCTTTGAGGTTTTTTACAAGCAAGTGGTAGGGTGTTCCCTTCAAGAACAAGAAGATTGCCGAAACTCACTCTTTGTTGGAAACCTCAGTGCTGGAGTTATTCTCTACAGCATGAGTTTCATCCATTACGTCGACTTCAGAGTCGCTAATACTAGATTCAGAAGTTGAATGTCTTTCTCCTTTTTGCTGTAACATTTACATTTAAGTCAGTCTTAGCTGAGGTTCTCATGTTCAGTTTACTTACCCTTGCCTTGCAGGGTTTCCCTCTCGGTTCTACTGTTTGGAAAGTGGCCTCGTCCTGGGTGTTTACTATTGTTGTATTGTTGTCCATCAGTTGAGTGTTCTTCTAATATACGTCCATTTCTGTTTGTTGTCCGGCTGTTTCATGTTGTGTTCTTGCTGTTTAGGTCTCCCCCGATTAGCAGGTTATTGATTGCCGTTACATTGTCGAGGTCAGTTTTAAGCAGAAGCAGGGGGTTTGTAGGCGGCCACAAAATTGATAAGTCCGGTTTTGGTGTTTACTGTTACAGTTGTGGCTTCGAGGTTTTCTTAGTCTTGAATGGTTGCCCTGTAGTGTGGTAGAAAATCTTTTAAGGAAACGGCTGTACCCCTCCCCCCCTCCCTTCCGAGTACTCTGTCAGTTCTGTATATGTTATAACTGGAGATATTGAATCGTTTATTTGGCTTTAAGTGTGTTTCGCTTATGAGTGCCAGGTCGATTCCGTAGGTTTGTAATATTTCTTCGAATTCATGCCTTTGTTGTAGGATTCCGTTTGCATTCCTTATGAGTATTCTAAGCGTATTTTTATCTGTAGTGTGTGGTTTAGTCATCGTTGGATCCCAAGTAGAAGTCAGTCGCTGCTTCTATTATTACCATGAGCTTGGTCATTTTATCTTGTGTCCGTTTGATTTTAGTTAAATAGGTTTTAAGATGCTTTAGAAATCCGCATATATTTAGTTCTTTGAAGATTGTAAGTATTTCCTTGAAGTCGAATGGGGTATTCTGTTCTTGTTCTTTCTGTTTTTGCGGGCCGTCTCGTTTGCTTAGTAAGATATCTATCTCTATATGATCTTGAAGAATTGGTAGTGTTTGTTGTTGTCGTAGTCTTACTCGATAATGGAGGAAAGTCATTTTTTGCTGGTGAGGTGAATGGTTTGATTTATTTTTGCTGTCTCTATTCTATTTTTTTCTATTATTTTTTGATACTCGGGGCACTTGGAGTAATTCGCTGTGTGGTTACCTCGGCAGTTAACGCATTTGGCTGGGGTTGTGGCGTCTTTCTTTGGGCAGTCCGAGGTCAAATGGGGAGCCAGGCATTTGACACACCTTGGGTTATTGGAACAGTTATTTTTGGAATGACCAAATTTTTGGCATCTATGGCACTGTAATATGAAGTTTTGAGATTGCACGTAGTGTTCTATTTGGACCCTTGTGTTGTCTATATAATTTTCCGCGAATAGTTTGAAATTTTTATCTGTTCTTGTGAGTGTGCAGATAAATATTGGTAGAAGTTTGATACTGTCCTGTGAGTTATTTTCTGATTGCGTCCTTGATGTGAATTGTCTGATATCTGTCAGTGTGTAGCCCATTGTATGAAGCTCATCTTTAATTTCGTCTGTTGGCATATTGGGTGGAAGTCCTTTGATTACTATTTTTAAGGGTTTGTCCCTCTGAAGTGTAAAAGTGTGATATTCTTGACCGGTTTTTTTTTAAGGAATGCTTGGAGAGTCTTGAAGTCTTCAAGGGATGATGTGAGTACTTTTAGTCCATCTTTAATGTAGAATATTTTGAAAGTCGTCGTCGTCATGGTTTCTTTCATTGCCTTAGCTATCTTAGAATAGTTTGAAGTCCCTGTTACTACTATGGGAGGATTTTTTGTTTAGATTTTTTGTCTTCGGAATTGTTTTCCCTAGCTTCTTCCTTTGTCATTTTTACAGTTTCCATGGGTTCCTCTTGGTCGGACAGTACTTCATATTGATTTGTTACCCTAATTGATTTTGGGGGTTTGTCTTCTTTTGTTTGAATAGTAGCTTCCTTTTTAGGATGGTTGCTTCGAGGAATTCACTTTCGTCTGATTCTTCTTCTGTCAAATCAACATTAATGTCCCTCACAAGGTGTCTAGATAAGTCTCGGGTTTGCTGTCTTTTCTGTTTCACGCGTACTTGTTCAGAAGTCATGTCCATTTTTGTTGTTAGCCCTAAGAAGGGCCTCCAATGGCTTAGTCAGTTTTGATAATAGAGTAGTTTTTTGTTTTGTCACTTGTCAATGTAGCTGTCTGTGGTATGAACACTGGAAAATACTCACCTTAGCCTGATGCCCACAAACTGTTAAAAAGTCTAGCTTCTCAAAAGTAAAGCTTCTCAAAAGTAAATAACCAAATAACGCAGCAATCGTAATTATTCTTCTTCGTCCTGTCTGTAAGAATCGTAAATCTTCGTCGTCGTCGTAAATGTAAATCGTAAATCTTCGTCGTCGTCGTCGTAAATGTAAATCGTAAAAATCCCCATATAAACTCTCCCTTGTTTGCTTGTCTACCAGCTCTGACTGTCAGAATCGACCCTAAGAGAAGGTAGTTGGCTTGTTAATACCTAAGAGTACCGATCTGTTGTCACAGACCATAACCTCTTTTTGTGAGAGTGTTTATTGATTGTGGAAGGCAAATGGAGTTGGGAGAAGGAGTTGTATATTTGAGAGCGTGCTATGTTGTGAAGTATCTATATCGAATCCTAGTACACTGTGATGATAGACACAAGCGCAATCGGCCCCTATGTGTAGGTTTGGAGTGTGTGTGAGATTTGGTTGAGCTGAAATAAAGCACATAATCATGTTAGACACTAGGTGAGGGATGGATAAGTGATTGCGAATTTGTGAAAAATGAGTTCTTGACGTTTGCCAAGTTGGATAGCATGGATGGATTATTAAGTGATGGGCACTAGGGCCGGTTATTCTGGGATTTGTGAAGTTGGGTGAGGACCTGTTACTCCAGTCTTGGCTTTTTGTATTTCCTGGGTACTCGGGGGTTATACTGCCCAAGCTTTTTGATTATTGCGTTCTCCTCCAGCAGGAGGATTTTGTTGTAGAAGCTTGCGTCTCGTCCTACGAATAGGTCTCTTAGAGTCTTGGTGCCCGTCTCTGCGTGGATGAGCGCATTGTTGGTTCTTGTGTTTAACCCCAAGAATGCATCGAAGAACACTGTTCTGTACCACTTGGAGCTGGTTGAACACGGTGGGCGGTGCGTAGCTCCACGCCTCGCAAGCGTATACGAGTATCCGAAGGATTATACCTCTGTAGAGTATCAGTTTTGTTCGAGTGTTAAGCTGTTGGCTCTTGAAGAGCAAGTAGTGCCGGACGAATACCCCCATCGCCTTCTGTTTCGTGTTTTCCACGTGGGCTTTCCAATTAAGGCGGGAATCGATAGTGACGCCGAGGTATCTAAATTTCTTCGAGTAGGAGATAGCTTTGCCCAGAACCCTGAAATAGTCTTGTGGCTGGGACCTTCTTCTGGATATATTGATGGCCGTGGATTTCGTTGGATTCACTTTTATTCTCCACTTCTCTAGCCAGCCACTGAACTGGTCCAGGTATCTCTGCATGTGATTGAAAGCATACTTGATGTTTTTGTGAGCTGTGAAGAACAGAGTGTCATCAGCGAAAAGTCTCACCCTAACTTTAGGATCTGTTGGGACGTCGGTGACACACACGCTGTACAGGAATGGTGATAGTGCGGACCCCTGTGGCACTCCCGCTTGAATGTTATGGCGGGACGACTTCTTACCTTCCATTTTGACTGTGAAACAGCGACCTCGTAGGAAGTTTCTTATTATGTGGATGTAAGGTTTAGGGAAGTTGAGGGAGATCATCTTCCGAAGGAGGCCGGTATGACAGACCTTGTCGGACGCCTTCTCCACGTCGATGAGGACCGCGAGTGTTGATTCGTTTCTGTCAAAGCTTTCCGTGGTTTCTTCCACAAGGCTAGTGATGGGGTGAACCGTGGAGTGGCGGCTCCAGAAACAAAATTGTGTGTCAGGGAGTACGCATTGTTGGTGGGCGTAATATTTCAGTCTCTCGAGTAAGATTTTCTCGAAGATCTTGCCGAGACTGCTGAGTAGACTGATTGGCCTCCGGTTTTGTGGGAATTTGGAGTCTTTTCCCAGCTTCGGAATGGAGATTACGTCCGCTAATTTCCAACATGTTGGAAAGTAGCCCCAACTCGATGCGTAGGAGAAAATGGCTGTCAGGAGGGTGAAAATTGTAGCGCGGGCATGGCGGATCATCTCATTTGAGATCTGTCCGCTCCCGGGGCTTTCTTCATTTTTAATTTACTTATGGCCTGTTCCACCTCAGGACTGGACACTGTGGGAGGTGGCTCGTCAAAGGGTTCTTCTAAGAATAGATTTACCTCCTCTCTGATCAGCGTTGAGAAGTATTCGTCTTGGGGCTTGCTGTTAGCCGTAAATTGATCCTATAGGGACTCAGCTATATCTTCAGCTTTTCCCTCGGTTGTGTATGAAATCCCCTGCCTTCCGTGGATGGCCGGTGTTCTAGTTCTTTGGGAGCAGTCTTTTAGTCGCTTGGTGATAATCCAAACGTTGTCCCCTCCGTTGACAATCTCTGAGACAAACTCATTCCATTGGATCAGTCTTAATTGTTTTGCCCTTCATCTAACTAGGGCCCTTAACCTATTGTAGACTGCCCGATGCCTCGGCGAGCGAGAAGCCTGCCAGTCGTGTCTAGCTTCCCTCTTTTGTGCTATTAAAAGATTGAGGTCTGGGTGATCTCTCTTTAGTTTGATTAACGGGGGTTCATAGTTGGTTGACGTTCGATGGGCCTCAAGGAGTGTTGCAGTCAGAAGAGTGATCGAGTTATTCACTTCTTCGGTAGTTCCTACTTACCACTCATCCGGAATAGCTCCTAGCAGGGTGGCTCTGTATTTGGGCCAGTCCGTGTTGGGGGTGTTTCTTCTGAAAGAAGAAGTCCGGGAGTTAGTGTTTATCAGCAACCTACAGAAAATCGGGAGTTGGTCAGAGTCTAGTTCATTTAGAGTGTGTAGCTCCTCGGGATATAGGTTGAGGTCCGTGAGTATGAGGTCGAGTACATCCGGGTGGTTTCTATAATTGGAGGGATAGAAAGTTGGTTCCTCCGGTGCCAGTACTAGGTAGATTTTCTGGGTGGCATGCTGTGTCAAGATGTGGCCTGCTCGGTTGGCTGTTCCAGAGGGTGTGTTTAGAATTTAGGTCTCCGGCGATAAAGAAATTTGTTTTTGCTGTCAGCGCGTTTAAGTCTTGATCAATGAAGGGGGCCAAAGGTCTCCTGTACACGGCTGTGAAGATTATCTCTCTCAGTGGTGAGGGGACTATCACCGAAGTTGATTCTATGTTTACAAAGGCCGGTATAGTTGTGTGGTAGTCCTTGAAGTTTTTCTTCACTAGTACGGCAGTTCCCCCACCCCTTCCGGTAGGCCTGTCTGTCCTGTGAATGTCATATCCGTTAAAAATCAGACGTTTGGATAGTGTTAATAATGTCTCGCAGATGAGGGCAATATCAACTCCGTACATTTGCAGTAGCTGTTCTAACTCATGCGTCTGTTGTATTATGCCGTTGGCGTTCCCAAACATAATGTTAAGGGCTTCTTGTTGTTAGGGGGTTTGATTAATTATCATCGTGGTCAAAATCAATGACAGCTTCTAGAAGAGTTAGGCCTTAGTGGTTTTGTCCGGAGCGCTTTTTAACCTGGTCATATATAGTTTGAGTGTGACAGGAGGCCTGAAAGATCTATGTCCTTGAATATTTGGAAGAGGCCACTTAGGCCGGAAGTGTCGTTTGAGTTGGCGTCGGTCTCGCTGGTTTTTTTTGGGGAGGTTGACAACGGCTGCAGCATATGTAATCCGCTTGGTCACGGGAGAGTACGTTGTCGTTGTTCTGGTGTTTGTCTTAAGTCTCTGTGCTACCTGACTTGGTGGGGCAGATATCTCCGCTGGATTTTTTTCCCCTTGTGTGGGTTTTGGTAACTGCTTGTCACGTTTTTCAATCTCTCTAACCAGAGCGGGATAGTTTTTATAGTTAGCCGCGTGTTCCCCCTTGTAGTTAACGCAGCGTGCCGGCGTTGTTCTATCTTTCTTTGCGCACTCTGTGGTCAAGTGCTCCCCGAGGCACTTGACACACCGAGGCCAAAACTTTGGCAGCGGTGGCACTGGAGTATTATGCTTGCCGATTTTTTATATTCTTCTATCTTCACAATGGTGTGGTTTATGGTCCTGATTTTCTATATCTCAGCTACTGACTGTGTTTTCTCTAAAGTGGCTACAAATATGGGGAGTGGGCTCGGTGTTGCTAATTGTGGGGTGGATTTGGTGTACAGTTGCCTCACGTTGATGGGCTTGAACCCCATTTCGGTGAGTTCTGAGATTATAGCCTCGCACGGCATGGTGGAGTGGAGGCCCTTAATCACTACCTTGAAAGGTCTGTCCCTCTGTAGCATAAATGTAAAGTGTTCGAGGTTTGTCTCTTTCAAGAGTTTCAGGAGTATGGTGTAGTCTTTTAAAGAGCTTGTGACGATTTTAATTACCTGTGCCATGCAGTGGAGTTATTACTCGTCTTTCAGCTTGGTCTTTAGAAGTTTTATTATGTTATTGTATTCCGCTGAGTTGGGAATTATTACAGGTGGAGTTTTTACCTTGTTTGTTGTTTGAACATCTTCATAGTGGGTGGCGTCTGTCGACTTCATAGTGGAGCTCTGCTGGGCTATGGTGTCTTGCCCAATAACTAGTGGAGCGAATTTGTTCTTTACCTTTATTGACTTAGAGACTGGGACATCCACTCCTTGTTTGGCCCTGTGCTTAAGTTTTAAACCTGAAACAAGTTCAAAGGTTAATATTGATTGTTGCTGGTTACCTTTAGTGTTATGTGATTGCCCAGATTGTTAAGCATCCGTGGTACTTTTTTCCGTGGATATTGGTTCCAAGCTCTCATCATTGGACTCCTCGGATATGTCTTCATCCTCCTCGGTCACGTCTATGTCTGATCCTGTAGACATTTTACCCTTTTTGGGTTTGGAAGTTTACACTTTCACTCGTTTGCGGGTCCGACTGATCGGCACACCGTTCACTAGCCGTTCGTAGACGAAGCAAAAATGATATAGAAATTTGGGCCTATAGGGGGCCGCAAGATTTTACGTTAAATTTCAAACAAGTTTATGAAAATTTAAAAAGTTTAAATCACTGTCGGGTTTGGATCCCCGTTTAACCTGGAAACAAAACACTTCACTTAAGCCTTAAAAAGGCCCCCGAAGCACTTAAATCGTTGATCGATGCGTTCCGTTCAGTGATCCTTGTTGTTCTCCGTAAATCGTCTTCTGTTTAAAAACGTAAATCCGTCATTCTTAAATCCGTGAGGCTGTTGCCCGACTAAGAATATCCAAATTGACAGAATCGTCAATCTAGGTCATCCTAGAAAGGGTTGATTTTCTGTTTGAGTACCGAGTCACTATCGTGACTCTTTACCTCGTGAATGATTAATTAAATACCTGATGAGTGAAACCAATGAAATGAGCTGTAAGAAATACAGGAGTATTAATACATTTACACTGTGAGGTGAGAAATGGTGATTGTGAGTGATCGCGCTGGGTCTCGGGTTTAGGAAGGATTTTCTTTTCAGGGATGGGGTAGGTGTGCTTTAGGTATGATGGTGAATTGTGGGTGAATCATGAGTGTCATTTTCCGGGAAGCACTGGTAGGATTAACTGTACTGGGATTGGTTTGGCATGGATGGATACATTTCCATTCCCCATCTGGGGCCGACTACGGCGCCAGGATTATCCTCTAACTCGTAAAAAACCAATTCGGTTATCCTAGTGGAGTCCGGCAGTGACAAAGGTGGTGTTTGCGGGGATGGTAGGATTTTGTTTTCTTGGGATTTGGGTCTGAAGTAGATATATTTCCATTCACCATCTGGGGCCGACCCCGGAGCCAGTATTATCCTCTGGCTAGTAGAAAACCTAATTGGTTGTCCCAGTGGTGACCGGCCGTGACTAAGGTAGTAATGGTATGAAATGAGCGATTTGTGTTGAAGGTCGGGTTTGGGTTGGAAGAGTATGGGATAGGTAGGTTTGTGAGGTTGTCGGCGTTCTGGCGAGGTTGATTGTTAAATATTGGATTAATTTTTATTCCAATAGGAATGCTATATCTATGTAAAAAAAAATCTACTAGCATTTTAAACTAGGGATTTTTTTGGGTTTTATATATCTTATCTTTGGTTTTAATTTTAATTTTTTTTTAGGTTACAATATATATTTAGATAGAATAATTAAGTGCTCAACTACGCCAGCCTGGTTCGTTTATGTCGTGGTTCAATTTCGTTCTTGTGTGTTTCGGTCCTGTCGTAGAACTTTTTGTTCCTATCCTGGTAGATTTCCTGTAGTTGGCGGCAGTTTGTCATCGTGTGTAGGTCGGCTATTCTAGTGCGTCTGTCTGCCCCCGTAATCGTACGTAATATTCTGTTTTGTGTTACCTGAAGTTTGCTAATGTTTGTTTTGGAGGCATAGCTCCATACTACACAATTATAAAGAGTTATGGGTTTGATTATTTGTTTGTATATTAATATTTTAGTGGGAATTGTGAGTTGCCACCCTTTGAACAGTGAGTACAGTGTATCTACACATTACTTTACCGTTGGTCTTATCTATATGACTCCTCCAGGTAAGTTTCTTATCTATTGTGATCCCAAGATACTTGACTTCGTCTTGGAGTGGGATCTCTGTGTCAAAAAGTAAAAGCGGGGCGGGGAGTGGTTTCCTACCCTTGACTAAGATTAGGGCTGCTGATTTAATGGGATTTACTTTAATTCTTCAGTTGGAGAGCCAGTCCTGGTGGAGGAGGAGGTATCTTTGCATAGCAAGTGATGCATAATTTATATTTTTATTGGCTACATATAACATGGTATCGTCGGCAAAGAGTCTAACCTTGACGTGATCGTGAGTGGGAATGTCTGCTACATAAATGTTGTACAAGTGCGGTGCTAGTGATGAGCCCTGTGGTACGCCTGCTTTAATGGTATGTGTCTGCGACCTCTTGCCGTCCATAACCACCTGGAACGTACGCCGTCTGAGGAAGCTGTCTATCAAGAAGATTGACCATTTTGGGTAGTTGAATTTGATTAATTTTTGAATGAGTCCAAAGTGCCAAACTTTGTCGAAAGCCTTCTCGACGTCTAAGAAAACGGCTATTACGTATTTTTTGTCTTTTGTCTTTAAATGCATTTGTTACGTCTTCTACTATGTAGGATTATAGGGCGCCTATTTTGAGGGAAGATAGCGTTTTTTCCAGGTTTCGGAATGGTTACTACCTAAGCCTGTTTCCAGATTTTTGGGAAATAGGCGATTTTAAGGGATGCGTTGAAAATCAGTGTTAGGTGGGCCATTGCTGTTTCAGGTAGGGCTTTTAACATTTCGTTTTTTACTCCGTCTAGTCCTGTGGCCTTGTTCTGTTTTAGCTGTTTGATGTTGTCTTGGAGCTCCTGTTTTGTCATGGGAGCTGGAGTCTCTGTTAGGGGTCTTTGTATGAAGTTGTTGACTGATCTGGTGATGTCTCTATTGAATTGTTCGTCTTGTATGGGATTTGGCTTGAGTTGATCTTCTAGTGTTATTGCTATTGCTTTTGCTTTGTCCCCGCTGTTGTAGGCCATTCCCAGCTGCCCGTGGATGGCTGGCGTGTTAGGTCTTTTTGACGTCCCTTTGAGAACTTTGGTTATGGTCCAGGTTTTCTGTAGGTTTGTGGCTGTGTCGGTAACAAATGTATTGAAGTTAGTTCTCCTGAATTGGTTTACTGTTCTTTTTAATATTGCCTTAAGTCTGTTGTATCTGATGCGTTCATTAGGGGTTCTTAGTCTCTGCCAATCCCTGCGTGCTTCCCTTTTAAGTGCTAGCAAATAGCTTAATTCAGAATGGTCGATTTTGAAATCATATTGTTTTTGTGATGTCGTGGTGTTGGATTTGTAGGATTCTTGCAGAGTTGTTGTAAATATTGTAATCCCTAAGTGGATTACAGGGATTCAAATAAATAAAAAAAAAAAGATGAATCTTTGAATGAGTAGGTGAGATAGAAGTGCATACAAAAGAAGGCTATGCCACCAGAACATTAGCACGCGCAATAAGAACATTTCAGACAAGCCCTCATAGCCCTTCTTAAAATGGTTACTTTGTTCCACAGAACATAGCGCATCATCAAACATATCATTTGCCTCAAGTAAATTAATGTAACTATTAAATCATGATCGAAGGAAGAGGACACTAACACCATTAGTTAACAGAAGATTATTTATTTATTCTTATTATCATTTTATTTTTTAAGAAAGGAGCATAACAATATATATATATATATATTTGTAAACAACAATAAAAGTATTCTTTTTAATATCATAATTTTATTTCCCCAGAAACGAGAATAACAATATCTATATATATTTATAAAGAACAACAAAAGTATTCCTTTTAAATTTTTATATTCTCAAAAAAAACTAACAACAAAGACTTTACTACCTTACTCCTTGGCCTCATATTAAGAGCGCCAACTTTAAAAAATATAAAGTATCTCATTCGCTAGCTAAGTAGAAAACTAGCTGGGCGCTAAAACTGAACCCTTAAACTGCATTCTAACTTTCATAGTTAGCCCCAACACATATCATAACACATCTTCTAATA
>CABFWO010004433.1:39952-65096 GCA_902155825.1 Timema genevievae
ACAGGGCACAAGGACGTCACAAGGGGGAAAAACCAAAGATAATAGATAGGGAGTAGAATGTTCGCCGACCATCTCGAATGATATAGAACATGATCGTGGGACTGGCGGAGTTTTACTTCTTTTCCTCTTAAGTTCTTTGATTCTGGAGAGCGGTGGCGATGGATACAGGTGAGCTCGTTTCAGTATGTTGAAGGCTGTTGGGCCGATTAGATGTGCGAGTACAAGTGGGCCGGGCATGTTTACCTTCGAGCTGGCAGGAGACGTCCTCAATCGAATAGGGTAAGTCTTCATTATTGTAGCTAATGCTACAATATGTCTATGGCTGCGTCGATGTCTTGCTCAGTATGTATTTCTATGTTCCTTGGTAGGGCTTCCTGTAGGTCAGCTTTATATTTATTCCAGTCAGTCGTGCTTATTTTTGATTTGCGCCAGTTGGTTTGATGTTCAAGGTTTACTTCCCATTCGCATAGTAGTGGGTTGTGATCTGAGTCAAGCTCTTGAAGTACTGTTATCGAGTCTGGTGATATTTTTATGTTTGTTAGCACTATGAATATTATGTTCTGTCTATAGAGATAGTTTCAGGGATAGTAGGTGGGAGAATCTGGTGCTAGTATGTTGTAATCTGTTTCGTTAGAATGTTCCTCCAGTATACGTCCGTTCCTGTTGGTCATTCGGCTGTTCCATAATGTATTTTTGCTGTTCAAATCGCCGCCTATGAAGAAGTTGTCGGCTGACGTGACATTATCTAGGTCTTGTTTTAGTAGCCTCTTTTTCGGTGGGTTGTAAGCGGCCACAAAATTGATATGGCCGGATTTCGTGTTAATTGTAACCGTTGTGGCCTCGAGGTTTTGAGAGTCATAGATGTCTGCCTTGTAGTGTGGTAAATGGTATTTTATGAGTACAGCTATTCCCCCTCCCCTTCCATGTTCTCTGTCTGTCCGGTATATGTTGTATCCTGTAATAGTCAATATTTTGTTAACTTGTAAGTGAGTTTCACAGATGAGGGCCAGGTCAATTCCATAGGTGTTTAGTAACTGTTCAAGCTCGTGTTTTTGGTTCAGAATTTCATTGGCATTCCAAATTAGGATTCTTAGATTATTTTTTTCTTTCAATGTATTTTTATTCACCATCTCCACTGAAGAAAAAGTCCGTGGCTGCTTCTAGTAGTGTCATTATTTTGGTTGCTTTATCTTCTGCCTGTTTGATTTTTGTGAGATATGGTCTGAGATGTTTTATAAACCGCAGATGTTGATTTCTTTTAGTATGTTTATTATCTCCTTGAAATCAAACGGGGTGGTTTTCTCGTGTTTCTTTGTTTGTTGTGGAGCGTCACTTCTATTGATTAAGGTGTCCCTGTAACTTCGTGGTGTCGTGTTAAAACTGGTAGATGTCACTGGTTTTTTGTGTAGTAATGTAAAGTCCTTGTCGTTTGTAGACAGCTTTTGTGTCCGAGTGAAGAGTTTCTCTTGTTTCTCTTCTATTTTTTTCGACTAATTTTAGGTATTCTGGGCACTTTGAGTAATTTGCCGTGTGTTTTCCTCCGCAATTAACACAGCTTGCTGGAGTAGTTGTGCCTTTTTTTGGGCATTCGGAGGTCAAGTGTGGTGTCAAGCACTTGACGCACCGAGGCTTGTTTGAACAATTATTTTTTGAGTGACCAAATTTTTGTCATCTATGACATTGGAGAATATAATTCTGAGATTATATTTAGTGCTCTATTTTCACTCGAGTGTTGTTGATGTATGACTCTTGGAACAGCTGGAAATTCTTATCAGTTCTTGCCAGGGTGCATACAAAAATCGGTAGAAGTTTGACTTGGTCGTGTGGACTGTTTTCGTGTTCTATGTGTGAAGTAAACTGCCGCACGTCTGTTGGTGAGTAACCCAATAATTGAAGTTCTTCTCTAATTTCTTCTGTTAACATGTTTGGGAGAAGTCCTTTTATTACTACCTTGAGGGGTTTATCCCTCGGCAAGGTGTATGTGTGGTATTCCTGACCAGTCTTTTTAATCATGGTTTGCAAGGCTTTGAAGTCCACTAGAGTTGTATGTATTTTAAGTCCATCTTTTATATAAAAGACTTTAAAAGTTTCAGTCATGTTTGTCTTCATTGTCTATACTATTTTGGAGTAATTTGACGTTCCAGCTATAACTATTGGCGGTATCTTTTGTTTGGCTGTTTGGATTTCATTGGTGTCTTCCCTAGAGCTTGCTTTTGAAAAGTCTGTCGTTTCCTTTGGTTCTTCTCGAATCGAGTGTATCTCGTATTGGTTTGTCACTTTAATGGTTTTTGGAGGTTTGTCTTCCTTCGCTTTGAAAAGTAACTTCCTCTTTAAGATAGTTGCTTCAATGAACTCATTGTCCTCCGTTTCATTGTCAGTCAGATCCACTTCAAGGTCCTCCTCCTCGTCAAGATTTCTAGACCAGTCCTGGGTTTGATGTCTCTTCATCTGGCCGCGTACGTGGTCACTTAGCTTGTCCATGTTTGTTGTTGGCCCTAAAAAGGGCCGACAACGGATTAGTCAGTCAGTTATGATGTTTAGAGTAGTTTTAGCTTGTCACTGGTCAATGTATTCTGATGTGACCACTGTAGAATGCTCATCTTTATCCGATGACCAGAACTTGAAGATACTTACAAGGCTTAAACTGAGAATCAACTCAATCCTGTACAATACTCGTCGTCCTCTTTTTGAAAAAGTTCCTTCACTCGTAAAAAAGTGTTTCCCGAACTTAAACAAAAAGGAAAAAAAATGATGGCAGGCCCCCGTATCCCGCACTGCCGTGTGTGGGAGCCGACTCTACTACTTCTCTCTCCACATGCGTAACTAAGCTAAACTAAGGTGGGGTACTACATGTGAGTCAGGCCAAGGCCTATGCACTTTAAAATGCGTGAAAGTAAGAAATGAAAGTACGACTCTATTAGAGTAACGTAGGGCAGGCCTGGCAGACAAAGGGAAATGCCACCAGGACCACCCCACTGAGTGGAAGTAAGAGCAGGAAAAAAAACCTCGACAGAAGTGAGGGTAAAAACCTGCGATAGTATCGTGCAGGTAGCATGCTCCGTTACCAAAGATATGTTTTGACGCATATTTTCGGTAGCGTGGGAATTTTACCGGAAATGTCAGGGATCTAATCAGATCTAAAGGACAGTTGTCGCCTAGATAAAAAAAATGTGTTGTATGTGTTTAAACGAACCCATTGGAACATATATTACTTGTAACACCAATAAGAAGCGGCCCTTATCAGGGCCGACACTGCGACTCAATGTCAACAATACTAGGAACCGATCATAGTGGTGCTCAATCTTGTGCATTAAGTGGGGCTAAAGGCAAAGCGTGTGTGTTGGGTGTGTGTGTGTGTGAGTTGTTGACTGCCTCCAACCCCGTCAAAGTAAGTATATGGGTCAATGAGCCTTGTAAAGCCAGGTTCATTGCCCCTCGCTGCGACTCGGCACACCGGACCAACCCAGGTGAAAATCCCCAGCTCAAGTTCGCGCTACCCGTATGCGTGATGCTCTGAAAACAGGTACATCATAGTCTACGCACACACGGGACGCTCCCCAGAACCACGTCAGAACACCAGAGCCGGACCAGTGATAAGAGTATCCCAGGCCGTGCCTACAATCCGCCCACGCCCAGATTTATCCAGAAGGACAGCAGTCAAGCCCCCCAACAACCGAGAACACCACTAACAGTCAGAATTGCGCCACCGTCCCGACCCAGCTTTGCTACTTTTAAGACGCCTTGCTCAGAAAAGGGTACATCTGAGTCTCACCAGCGAGTGCCCAAGCTCGTGGTGAGGTCTTACACCACTAGGTAGCTAACCGGGACCGAGTCCGACAACACACATCCACCCCGTTAGTAGGCCCCCGGTCGCCGAGAAGAAATCTCACTATCCTCGGGATACTCTACCAAGAGCGGAACTTCATGTTCACCCGGCCAGCCCACCTCTCTTTGAAGTGTTCGCATCCACTCCCGGGATATTCTCCCAGACTAGCCGTCGGCTAGGTAGTGTTAGCTTGCACAACGTCCAGAGACAGACTGTGGACCATGTAAAAGATACATCGCAATATATAGTCGTCACAAATACCAGACATGCCCACAGAGGGAGGGAAAGAGGGAGGGAGAAAATGGAGTGGAAGAGGGGAAACAAGCAGTGCTTAGGAGGGATAGCGGCGACTGTAGGAACTGCTAGAAGCTCGGAGAACCATCGAGGTGGTGGAACCGGAAATTCCACTGGTCAAGTTGCATCCTTCGTTTGTTTCTGGGCGGGGATTCCATCACGAGCGGACAATTGGGCGGTGTCTCCATTTAGTCAGTGGGATAGTGTACTAGGGAGAGGATATCGCGGCACGTGTGCTCCAGTGTTTACGTTCAACAAGGCCGATGGTGAGTGTACTCCCATTTGATTGAGTTAGTTGTTCTTCTTTTTGTAACATCGTTACAGTAGCATCTCTACCCCTTCAATTCCTGATGACGTGTTCCAAGCGTCTTTTTCTTCTACTTGCAGTGAAAACCCCAAGAAGATATCAGTTCTTACCGAGGATGTTATAGCATCTGTTGACCGTGTTAATCTCTCTGATCGAAGTGCAATGTTTGTTGTTGGTGCAGTGGTTCAAGCTTTAGGCGCACCGCTATCAGAGATGTCACTTCCACGCAGTTCAATCCACCGTGCTCGGAACAAGATACGTAAAGCCATTACAGAAAGAGACAAAGCCTAATTTTCTTCTCAGAATCCACTCATTCTACACTGGGATAGTAAACACCTGCCTGACATTGCCGGTGGAAAAAAAAAGTATCTCGAGTGGCTGTATCGTTAGTGGAGGTGGTTTAGAAAATCTCCTGGCAGTCCCAAAGATATCCAGAGGTACTGGTGTAGAACAGGCCAATGCTTGCCTGCATGTTCTTGATGATTGGCAGATAAGGACGTAGGTACGAGGAATTTATTTTGATACCACAGCTTCCAACCCTGGGTTGAACATGGGTGCATGTTCTTTAATCGAACAGGCACTTGATATTGAGCTTATTAGGAATGCCTGCAGACACCATATTTTTGAAATCATGATTTCAAACGTTTTCAGAGAAATGTTTGGACACATTGGAGGGCCAGAAGTACAAATATTTACACGTTTCCAAAAGCAATGGCCATCAATTAACAAAGAAAATTCCACACGAGCAAGCAATACTCTGTTCATTACTGATGTTCTCCTCAGACAACGTCAACAAATTCATGAGTACTATATAGAAGCTTTGAAGACTCAGCAGCCCAGAGGTGATTATGCTAAACTGTTAAACCTATGTCAGATCTTTCTCGGAAGACCACCTGGGACTGAGACTGCGTTTTGTGCACCAGGCGCTGTACACCAAGCCCATTGGATGGTAAAGTCGGTTTACTGCCCAAAAATATACCTGTTTGAGAAACCATTCATTCTCACTTTTGCAGAGAAAAAAGGGATTACAGAAGTAAGTATGTTTGTTAGTCTCATATATGGTCAGTATTGGAATGAGGCTCCATTGGCTTAAAGAACACCTCTGAATGACGCCAATCTTCGTGCAGAGATTGAAGTCTACCTAAATCGCAAGATCAGCTCCGCTGCAGCAAATGCAGTTCGTCGCCACCTCTGATATTTTTCCGAACATCTAGTTGGACTTACCATGTTTGATTCACATGTGAGTATAGCTTCCAAAAAAGAAATAGCCAGAAATCTACAACAGTTACCAAAGAGAAAGAATATGAAGAGATTGGATGGTAAAACGTTTAACCATCAGAGTCCCCTTGAATATTTCGTCACACAGCGCACAGCTCAACTCTTTGATATGTTAGTGAAGAATGGACGAGAAAAGGCAGAATCATTTCTTGTCAAGAACCCCGCAGAGTGGACAATGGATTCAACATACAAGAAAATGCAGCAGAAAGTTCGGCAAATGAAGGTTGTAAATGATTGTGCAGAGTGAGGCATAGCTCTAATTCAAGAATTCAACTCCAGCATCATCAAAGATGATAAACAGAAGCAAAATCTTCTCCGTCACGTGGAACTACACAGGAAGAAGTTCCCCATTGCTTCAAATCTTAATGACGTGCTGCTTCTTCTGTTGGTGGGAGGAATGCAAGGTTGCATGTATTCTTGGAGGCAGATTTTAAGAAAAATTGGTACCTGCTATTGTTTAGAGATGTTACACTACAGGTCAGTCAACAATGTGGTGTAATAAATGAGATTCCGGCAGCCTCAATCAAGTCTGAAGATGCTTGGATATCTTTGAAAACATTAACTTATTTATGCAAATCGTCTTTCTTGTCTAGCAGCTCTAAGAATTTTAGCTTTCCTTGCTTGAAAAATGCTGAGGTTGTGTCACATCCACTGATTGCGTGAAGGAAAAGAATGTGTTCTGCAACATCTACCGAAAGCTCAAAGCTTTTAGCAGAGTAAATTATTTGCTGTATTTTGCCCTTGCCTGGTTACATAAAATAAATAGTGGACAGGGAAGGAGCAAGGGCCATCAATAGAACTAACAAGTCCACATCTTCACCAACTACTATTACAGATTGATGGTCAGGCGATGATTCAATCGCAGAATTTATAATGAGAGCGTCTGCGTCTTGAGGAGCTTGATTGACGTTGAATCCTGTACTTGAAGCTTCTCTTTCAGCATATTGATGAGTCTGATCTTGTTTTTTTTTCATTGGAAAGAAACTTTTCCTGTGGCATTGTCGCTGACATCGCTTCATCAAATACTAATTTAGCCGCAGCATGCTTTTGCGATCTATGTAAGCGTTCGTCAGACTGGGTGCTTTTATATTTAGCCTCTTCCGGATAACCTTAAAACACGACCACACTGTTAGTTTTGTAATATTTCTTCATGTAGTCCAAGTATTTAGAAAGAATGTTGCAGGACTCTTGCTGAGGCCAAATGACACGGTGAAGAAGGAGTCTACCATCCACCCCATGAATATAGTTTCCTATACGGATTTAATCAACTATTGGAGAAAATAGTTCGTATAAGGCAGACTTTTTTGTTTTCTGCATTCCAGTTTCTTCAAAAAAAGGGAGAGCGGGTAGGGAGCTAATTCAAAGTGAAAATAGTCATGCAAGTCTTCTTCTGATTACTTGGTGATTATGATTCTTTGGAAAACTAAAGAAGTATTCACCAAAACATTTCCTCGTGAGTTTTCACTGCCAAGTTCACTGTACAAAGGGGAAGGGAGGGGGGTCTCTTCTTTTGAGAGATATTGACATCGCCTAAGCTGCTACCAATTATTTCTTCCATTAATGTATACTAGTTTCATGAGCCTTGTAACAATCAATTTTCGCATCCCCTGCTCACCTGTGACGTAATCTCACCAATGATTGAGAAAGGATCGTGTGATGAAAACCAATTCACGAGTTTCTCTACATCTGCTGTGTCTCTCAATATTCGAGATGCTCTAGCATCTACATGCTGCTCGGAGGCAGCAAAGGATAAATTACAAAACATTTCTACTTGCTCAAATATTTTAGCAAAAATAGGCATTGTATGGATCCATTTCACCAGGACACTGTCGGTGGTTCCCCGACCATTAGTCAACCTCCCAGTACATTTCATAGATCTCCTGAGAGTTTGTTCTATGGTCATGTCTGAACAAATTCCACTCCAAATTTGTCAGAACGCCTTATTGTAAAAAATCCTTTATTTACAAAACTATGATATTCCCTGGGATTAAATTTACTTTAGAGATCAAACATCCTGCAGATACAATTGAGAAGACTTAGAAACTGTTCAAAGAATTTTCATATTTTCCCATGCAAGCGGTAAATATCTTATATACTAAGTGGATGTCCCAATATGCACCTCTATCTGCTTGGACAAACTGTTTTATTAATATTACCATATGAAAGTACTGCACCCACAGTTTGGCTGTTGATTTAATTTTTTGTTGTTCCAACGTCTCTGTGAATTTTCACATTGCACTTTTTATGTGTATCCGTTGTATTTTGTTTAAAAGTGAAGGCTCACCAACATACGATAGAGTATCTTCTATCTTTGTCACTGAAATTTATTTTAGTTAATACAATTTTGGCAATAGCTGCATGAGCTAGAATATGCGTTCTCGAGGCCCTGGCATAAGCGGGACCAGATAAAATTTTCTCATTTGATGAGGCTGAGTGTACCACATTGAAAAGATACCGCAGTCCACTCCCGTCCATAATGTAACCAACAGAGCCCAGGACGCTTTAGAAGCACTGCCAAGAAGGGACAATTGGCAAACGACCCCAAGATGCTCATTTACCACCAATTTAGCATTCGAAGTTGACGTCCAGCATTGGAAAGCAATTGACACATTGTGTTGAGCTGCCTTTTTTTTTAGATATGTATGGTTTGAGAAGAGGTCGGTTAATAGTAAATTCAGTACTTAATCTATAAAGAAACATACACGGATGCACCATCGCCCGAGAGTATAACGTCCAGAACTGTTCCTTCACTTATTGAATTGAAGGTAAGATAAGCCTACATTGCAAAATACACCTCATGAGTGAGGTAAAACCCTAATAGGACGACTATGAATCCATGTACGGTTTACGCATTTGTGATTTCCAGAAGGTTAATTAAAGTTTAAAACAAAACAAATTTTATTAGTTTATAGAGTTTGTGATAATTCACCTTTCTGCTTATATTACTTTAACAAATAACTTTTAACACACACACACATACACACTTACATTCCAGAAAAGACGTTTTGTATAGCAGACATACTATGCTGACTTCTATTATAAATCGAGCTCAATGTAAAAGTTTATTTTTATTTTCACTGTGTACTTAACTTTATTTTTTACTTACTTTATGTATATTATTTTAACTTTTATGTATTTTGATGAATTCTCTGATTAATGATACATAGATTCTCATAATAATAAAAATATGAAATAAACGTAACCGTTTGATTTATAGCCATATCTATTTTAAT
The DNA here is from genome assembly GCA_902155825.1 of Timema genevievae. Classification (NCBI taxonomy): domain Eukaryota; kingdom Metazoa; phylum Arthropoda; class Insecta; order Phasmatodea; family Timematidae; genus Timema; species Timema genevievae. The sequence continues at coordinate 48,891 of CABFWO010004433.1, forward strand.
ACCACATTATGCTTTTAATATAATATAGTTAATGAAGGCTTGTATCCATCGTGACATGGGTTATTACTTTTGTTAGATTTTTTTACTATGTTGTTTTACAATGTAGGGGAGGTAGGGGACCATTGACCATAGGGGAGGTTTGACCCTCATTTGAATTTGGCGTAAAAATCTGTCTATTTGTCTTTTTTCTTACTCACAAGTAATAAAAGAAGGTAGCCTATGCTCTACTGTTAGATGGAGGCAAGCTTGACTGTTCTGTTTGCGTGGTGAACATTTCCAGATTTTTAGCACATTCCATGTAAGTATTGTATCATATTCTGTAAGCCAATACCTTTAGTACTGTGCTTTATTTAATTAAATGTTAATGTTTCAATGAAAGTACATTTTATTGGCTATTAAATGACATATTATAAAGTTAGTTAACCTTACAACCATGATATCCACATAGGATTGAAAACAAAATGGACACTAAAGGAGCATTGACCCACTACAACGGTGGGAGACTTAGCCATATGGTCGAGCCTCCCTTATTTTATTTTCTAACCTAGCTTATAATTTGAACTAATTGTTGTTTCCGTAAACAGTTAAAACAGGATCACTTTTAAATTAAATGGGTCTATTTAAACATTAATTAAAATTTAGCATAACTCATATTAGCTTCTTTTGTTCCAGAATGCCTTTCTTTTGGAAGCCGAAGGAAGATGGGGAAAAAAAGGACCAAACATTCCCTGAAACGCATGCTTGCAGCTATTCTCAGTGTTATCGAAGAGAATAACAGTGTTCGTGCTTCAGCAAAGACTTTTAATATAAACAGGAAAACATTAGAGCGCTATGTTTGAAAGTATCGGGAATGTGAAAATAAAGATAAAGTTTCATTGACCCCTAATTATAACACCGGTCAAATTTTTAATGACAAATTGGAAAGCCTTTGGCAGAGTACTTACAAATGGCCGCCAAACTACACTATGGACTTAATCCAAAAACTATTCGTAAATTTGCTTTCCAATTCGGGTAAACAAACAACATCTAACTGCCAGTTAAATGGTATAAAGAGAAAAGAGCTTCATGTGATTGGGTACGTGGGTTCATGCACAGGCATGACAGGATATCTTTACGCAAACCACGGAGCACCAGCCTCAGTAGAGCCACAGTATTTAATAAAACTACTGTTGGTGAATTTTTCAACAATCTTAAAACCGTGTTAACCAAATACAAATTTGAACCTCAGTCAATATACAATATTGATGAGACTGGGGTAACTACTGTTCATACTCCTAGTAAAGTGATCGCAGAAAAGGGGTCAAAAGAGGTTTCCAAAGTCAAATCCGGAGAAAGAGGCCCGCTGGTAACAGTGTGCTGTGCCATTTCAGCAATTGGAGCTGCAATACCTCAATTTTTTGTCTTTCCGAGAGTTCGGGTTACTGACCCAATGACCAAAGGTGCACCTCCTGGTTAAAAAGCTGTTGCTCACCCTACTTGTTGGATGACAGGAGAAAATTTTGAATTTTTTTAAAATTTGTTAAATGCTCTAAAGATGTCCCAGTTCTTGTTATTCTAGATAATCACGATACACATATAATCCCACTGGGAATCCAAAAATGTAAAGACAGCGGCATTATTCTACTTACCATACCACCGAACACAAGCCATAAGCTTCAACCTTTGGATCGCGGGGTGTATGGCCCTTTCAAAACATACTTCAAACAAGTTTAAGATGATTTCATGGTTAATAATCCCGGTCAGCCAATCAAGATCCAAGATATTCCTGAACTGATGGGAACACTTACATTGCAAAATATATCGAAGGGATTTTCTAAAACAGGAATTTATCCATTCAATTCTGGTGCGTTTTCAGACTTAGATTTTTTGGGGAGTTACGTTACTGACAGGCCAACACCTGATGAAATTGTAACTACTGGTGATGTTGCTCCTAGGTCCACTGAGCTATGCCAGCCCCATACAATGGGAGGATTGACCATGGTTGCAGAACCTTTGTATTTTTATTTTTTTATTGTTAAAGATTATTTTTAATAAATTGTGAATACTTTCATTTGAAAGCTTATTAAATTATGTACATTTTCGGGGGAAATTGAGGTTTATAGAACAAAAGCAAAAAAATTACAAAAGTCAAAATTCGTAAACATGGTCAAGCCTTCACTCCCTCTCATATCTAAATATAATCCAAAAATGTTGAAATTTCTTTAGAGCAAAAAAACGCAAGTCTATTATTTTAAAACCATATAAAATTATTATTATTATTATTATTATTGGTGTTTATAGGCTCGTCGACACAATGAGGGCATTAGGACCTTAAAAATTATAAAGACATAGTAAAATCCCCATTGGGGAGAGTCAAAATAAATAGTCCAACTGTTAGAATAAACAAGTAGATCAAAATAAAAGAAAATATAAAATACTAAAAATCTGTATAAAAAATCCTTAATATGAGAGAATACCCATTTGAGACAATCCATGGGACTGTCAAATGTACTATTAAAATTATATGAGTGATACACCTGCCAAAAAAAAACCACACAGGTGTATCACTCCATTAAAAAGAAAAAACAAACATTTTAAAATACAATATGTAAGTAAAAAAGACAACACAAACATATTAAAATATATAAAAATGTTAAAAAGGACCAACGAACATATTAAAGCATTTTAAAAATATTAAAAAGACAAAACAACATATTGAAGAGCATTAAAAATGTTAAACATATTCTCAACATGAAACAACATCCAAATGAGCTATTTTATAAAAGTGACTCAAATGGCATTTAAAATATTCGCCTGGCGAATAAAATGGAGTAAGCATATAACTCTTTCCGCACTGTCACGTAATAAAAAACGAAGGTCATCACTGAAATTAAGAGCCAGGCGAATAGGGGCATACTTGCGACATTTCACCAAAATGTGGTACAAACTAAGAGGAGCGTCGCAAAGCTCAATACTGGAGGTTGGACCTTCTTAATAAAAGTCCATGGGTTAGAAATGTATGCCCGACGCTGAGTATCGTCACGATGACCTCCTCTCTTCTAAACTTTCGTATAGAAGAGGGTCAACGCGACACGCATTCCCTGATGGACCGCAGCTTGTTCTGAGCAGGGATCGAAACTCACTGCTCGTGCCAGGTGCGTAAGACCCCACGCCGAACACAACCCTTTAGATCTAAAAACATGACACCCAAACTCACCTAGGAGAGAGAATGGCTTGTGTAACAAAGTTAGTTCTTTTTATTTATTTCTCTTCATTCTCTCAATATACTCTCACTTTATTCATCACAACCACTGCTGTTGTCATCCTTGTCATCCTCAACGTAATTGTCTATGTTGTTGCAACTAGTCTCTCCAGATCCTGCAGCAATAACTTCCTCGTAGAAGGCTCGGTTGGCGGGATTTTCCAAGTACTCCATAAGTTTGTCGAAATCTTTTGCTTTGGCATGCTTAATCCCTGGGTTGTTTTTGTACAATGCAGGTACTTCCAAACCGGAACACGTTGTGTTGGAATGTACACGTACGCTTGAGATAAGAAGACCGAACCAGCAGTAAGTGCAGGGGAGACTGGTGGGGGGTATCCTGAGAAATCCCACACTTTGGAGGTTCCTAGACAAGCAAGCAACGGAAGCTTCTGAAAGGGCTAAGACGGAATACGTAAGGGAAATGCGAGAGAGAAGACTGGGACAAAGACTAAACAGACAGAGGGCCAGAGACGGAAGGGGGGAGAGACTAGTGACAGTGACAGTGACGAAAACGGAGACGATGACGAGGATAATAACAGGGACGAGGACAGAAACACGGGAAGCGGGACTGAGATGGACGCGGGTGAGGTCTCAGCGGGGGGCGAATAGAGGAAGGAGAAGGTTGCTTTTGCAGAAATACTGATATACAACCTTTCATGAGGAGCAAGGAAGATGCCGAGAAGTGGCAAACACATAGCTTTGTAGGACTGGTATACCAGTTCGGCTGATGGATCTGGAGGATTACTGAGGTAATCCGAAGGACCATCATTCCAGCCGAACATTGGGGAAAGATGAGAGGAAAGAAATAGGACGCAGGGGGTGGGCGGAGTGGGCGGGAGGGGGGGACCCTGTGACTGCTGATCCCTCTTCTTGGAAACAAGAAAAGTAGGATCAGGTCTTGTAAGGGCCCTCTGCGTCAAGATGGAGATAGGCGGCTGCTCAGCAGCTCCCTTTTGCCATCAGGGCATCGGATGGTCCCGGAGTGTAAGAATTTGTTTAGATTAGTTAGCTGTAAGACTAGGATAAGACTAGAATAGGGTAGGGAAGGGAGGGTAATAGGATGGGTAGGCTAGGAGAAACAATTTCAGGGAATGTAGAAACAGGGTAAAGACAAGAAAGGAAGTGGTTTGTGCTTAAAAGTAGACGGAGAACCAACTCCGATAGGGCACCTCCCCAGATGGCGGATAGGGGGATGATCGCCGCCACTGGGTGCACCGTCGGGGTGGGATGAGAAACCATGTCTGATGGGGTAACCAGCGGAGGAGGGTACCGGGGAAGTAATACACACGGGGCGAACCACCTGGAATGAAACTGAAATTGTATCTCGAGTAGGTACTTTAGGTGTCGAACCTGCTTAGACAAAAGAAAATTTGGAAATTGTATAATAGTAGAAAATTCTTTGGCAATGTGTAAATACGGCCTGGATTTAAAATTGTAAGATGCCAGGCCAAAATAGATAAACAAAATAATTCCAAATAAAGTTTGAGTGGTACCCGAGATCTTACAATGTGGCTCGCCCATGGCGAATGGTTCCTCCAGACATTTAGTGTGTTTTCAAAAATGGATTGAGTGTCTTTGACTTCACAATTTGGCTGGGATAAAATCTCTGAATGTGCTGAAGAAATGAACACTATCTTACCTAAAATCAGGATAAACGAAGACAATCTTTTTGATGAGTATACTAATGCAAAAATGTATGCCAATGAATATAACATTTGTGAGTGGACTAGCAATAGGGATAATTGCAAAGTTTGTGACAGATGAAGGGAAATGTTTGCATATTTTAAGAACGAATAAATCACCTACAGTGAAATAGAATTATTAGTCAGCTTTTGCCCGACTTTGCCTGGATCCAACGCTTCTGTTGGACACATATTCTCTCTCATGAATGCATTATGAACAGATGAAAGGAATTGCTTTCAATTGGACACAGTGAAATAGCTTCTTCTAGTTAAAACATATTTCAAGGATGTTGCATGCTCTGACTCTTTTGAGATGATATCCAAGGACAGAAAACTTTTAGAGCAAATACATTCCTCAAGCAAGTATGAGTATGCCTCTGACTCTGGAAAGCCTCAGCCATCAACGTCAACCAGTCTGCCCATCCAGCCCTATCCCTAGTCATCAGCAGCTTCCGGAAGTGGTGTACCTAAGTTCATGAACAAGCAAGAGAATGTGGACGTGGAGATGAGAAAGAAGAAAGAGGTAGTAGGATAGATAAGACAATTTTTAGTTTATTTTATTTTAGAGAATGACACACTTGAACTATTATAGGCTGTATATTTTAGGTTGCGATAGAATGTACGTATAATATGTTTGAAACATGAATAGAATGCACATATAATATGTTTGAAACATGAATAGATCTTAAATGTGCTGCTAATCTCAAGTTCGAAGTAAAATACGTAATTATAACCCCCTCCCCCCCTTATGTTTATATGTGTCCTTGTTTTGGATTTTCGAAAAAATGGGATCCCCAATAAAGATGTAACTGAAAATGTCCTACCTGCGGAAAATATTTTTAGCCCTACAAACCCCAAGGATATTGAAAATTGTCCGATGTTAATTAAACAGATTAAATGTCTGACCTAATTAACAGCGCAGCATCTCCCGCCCGGGCAGATTTGTCTGACATAAAAATTCTAAATTTATTTATAACAAAATTATCTTGGTACCTGAGCCAAGTTTCACCAAATGCTATGATATGTATATCACAAGAAAAAAAAATAATGGCTCAAGGTTTGCTTTTTTGTTCCTGATGCTTCTAGAATTCCATTGTATCGTATTTAAATAACTAACCATAATAAAAGCAACATGTAGGCTAACTAACTCAGGCAAAATTACCTTGGACACCACTACCTGCTTTGATCCTAGCAGATCTACGATTATGGCTATTAAAGCGTTGCATATCCCTTAACAACTTCTGAATTTTTCCTGTTATTCTGTTATTGTTGTCATTAAACTTGGCAGCTCTAACTACCCTGGTGCTGAGGAATCCACAGTTACTAGGAGTGAAACAACTTTGTATACCATCTGTTCAACCCCCTTACATATTATATCATTTAAGGTTCCTTCGATAGAGCTTCCCGATGAATCCACGTCCATATCCCCAACAACCTTTGCCAGGGTACTTGTGTGTCCGTACTGGAATATTTGGGAATTGAGAATTGTCCATGACAAACTGAACCCCCTGGTTGCATAGTGCGACTTGTAGGGAGAGTTGTGGTCCATAGCCTGACCAGCCTTCCAGTACGACAAATTGTGACGAGCGTTGTCGATTTATTTTGACGCTGTCACATTCACTAAGGACATGCTCGATCGGTTGCCAAATGAGCCCCCCCATAATGAACACATTTTTGAGTTCCTTGTAGACATTCTTCTTTGACATGGCCACCTCCAACTACGGCACTTAACAGTGAGATGGGCAAAATGTAAACAATTGTGACATTGCATCACTGGATAAACATAAGGCTTGACCTCCACCTTAGAAAAACACATCACAACATAAGATGGTAGCTCTTTGCCCTCGAAAGTAAATGCTACTGTACCAGAGGGATCAACCCAATCAAGTGTATCTGGACTGCGCCTATTGAAATGTCGTACCTGCAATATTGAAAACTCACTTTCTCTCTCTAACTCCTCATTAATAAATTCATCCAAAAACTCGAGGGGAATATTATGAATAAATCCAATTCGACGTTCATTACGACCTACTCTGTCAACTGAGACCTTCAATAGATCATGCAGTTTCCTATCTGCCATAAGAGTATTAGCTTCCTTCACACACAACAATTCCACAACAATTTGGTTTTTCCCTGCTGAAGCAATACTCGCTACACTTTTATACTTAGGAAATAAGTACTTTCTTATTTTCATTGGATGTATATTCTGAATGTTTGGTTATGATATATTTGAAAATGTAATTTTGTATGGCTGATTCTAAGAAGACATAAATACACCCTCTATTTCGACTGCTATCAAGGCCGTAGCCAGCCAATAATTTCGGGGGTTTGGTGGGCACATCCCCCAATTGCTGGAAGCTAGAAAAAAAATTCTAAATGATAAACAGTTCTAGAAGCTCTCTGGAGTGGTTTCTTTTCATGGTAAAACAACTCACTAAATGCCGAAGGCTTGGAAAATTTCTAAATATTAAACACTTTTTGAAGCTCTGTGAAGTTTTTTTATGGTAAAATAACCCCCAAAATACCGAAGGCTAGGAAAATTTTGAAATATATAACACCTCTAGAAGCTCTCTGAAGTGCTTTTTATGGTAACCCAGCCCCCTAATTTATATTTGTATCTTAATTTTAATATTGTTTGAACCATAAATAAAGCCATATATATTCTGTTCATAAAATTTCGCGGGGGGTTTGAACCCCCAAAACCCCTCCCTGGCTACGGCCTTGACTGCTATACTGTTATCTGAAACAACTGTCCCAATTTGACTCTCCTTGGCATTAGCTACTTTGGAAACTTTGGCTGCCGCCTGTCCCGTTGGTTCGACAGCAACATGCCCTACACTAGATTTCGCTTTCTTCATAATTTTATTATTAGATGGTGATTGTGAATGACCCGATTTTAAAACTATGGCACTAGTTTGAGAATTTTGTCGAATATTTGAGCATAGGCCTAGTTCTTATTATGAATTCAGCTAGTTATTTGTTCATGTGGACCACACATCCAGTAGATTCAACTGTTTTAGAACCTGTATAAAAAAATACAAAGAAAATATTTTCACCAGCAGGCTATCCCCTCCCCTTTTGACAGTTTTAGCTAATCAGGATCAACGTCCTGGCATAATAGAACTATAGTAATGAGTATTCTTCCATTATTAAAAAGGCATATTTATAATATCTGTCCTAAACATGAAAACACAATCCTGTTCATATTTCTATCTACTTGCAATGCCATTGTCGAGAGATTTACATTTGTTGATTCACCCAATCCAATTGTTGTAGTATCGACACAAGATTAACACTTCAAATTAAATTTATTATACTTAATATTATAAAATGTGTAAAGTAGGTTGGTGAACAATTTGAACCATTGGTATTTCTAGTTTTGGCTATTACATGAGAGTAAGTAAGTAGCCTATTTATTTAATGCACCCTAATGAACACTTAACATTATTTTCATATAAATGCAAGTTTTCTTAATAGGAAATAAAATAACTGCTTTTTAACTATATAGTATGTATTCAATTACATTTTACTTTCCAACAGTAAAATTTACACAAATACAATGTTTGTTACAGTTATATTCTTCAAATTACATCTTTATGTTAAGCGTAATAGTGCTAAATAATATATACAAAACTTATGTAATTACATAACCCATATTGAAAACAAGGATATATTTCCATTTCATGTGTTTTAGAGACCTGCAATACAGTAGAAATGTTTCATCAGGCTCAGCAGCTGGAATGGTTAGTGATGAGTGTATTTACAAGGATCATCATGGAGTTTATAGTGTTCAATTTTATTTATTTTTTATTAAAAAATACAAAATTTATATACAGTACTATATATATATTTAAAAAATGAACTTTTGAAGGTTTTTCAATGTACCAATCAACTGCATTAAATTATTTTTCAAGCCAACAAACAGCACTACAGTAGACTCTCAATTGTCCAGGGTGTGGTTGTGAGAAAAAAAAAAGAAGCTAAACCAAACAATGCGCTTTACTGAATAAGTATGCCCAAATAACAATGAATAATTATTTTTCTACTTTTATGTACAGTCAAATGCAAAATTATGTTTGCTTTTCATGTTAAATATTTCATCCACACATTCAGTTTTACCAGCCTGTACATCACTTGACAGTAAGTTATATCTGGGCTTATAGGGCCTTTGATTGATATTTTATTGGATAAATGAAAATTACCATCCCGGATAATCGAGCGCCTACTGTATGTATAAAAATCATTGAATCAAAATACCTGTTCAAATATTTTTTTGAGACAGTAATAAGCAGATAACTTTAATGGGTAGCCTAACTTAGTATTTATTTTGCAGTGCAACAAGATTAATGCTCAAACTTGGCATATATTTTTATTCTTACAGCAATCATATAAATTACTAAGTTAAATATTATTTTAAATACATAAAACAAGAAGCTAACTAATATGTACCTAACTAAATATGGTAATCACAAATTAATTTTTTTATAACTATGCATTATGACTGCTATCAAACCAAAATATGTTTTCTAAAAATATAGGGTGTCCCACATAAAAGTAGCCTGGCTCCAAACTTACGCATACAGAATAAAGGACTGCAAGGTGTTTCCTGTAGTATTCAAGGTCAGTAGTACCCATCTGGACAGTGTAGTAGGTGCAGACAAAATTCACAAGCAAACAGCAGCAAGGACGTGTAAACGTTAGCAGACTCTATTTTCTATGCTCCTTTACAGGTTTCTAGAGCATAGATGTGGGCTACTTTTATGCGGAACACCCTGTAGTATACACAGGAACATATAACCCTTAGGTTATGATGTAAAGGAACATGAGTTTTCATAGCAAACTTTTTTTTGGTGACCAAAATAGGTAAAATATTGCTTCAGTATAGTTTAATTTCCTGAATGTAGTAATAAAAACAGCTGTTCTGAAATATTTGTCAAGGGTATCCTAGAATTTAATGGGTTTTTTTTCTCTCCATTTAGAAAGTTTCTCATTACTTTCAATGATCTTATTGACATGATTTAAAAACCGTGGAAAATTAAATGTACCTAACTGGAGAAATATTTTATTTATTTTGACCAAAATACATTTTTGAATACAAACTGGGAAAAACTAGCCTTTAACTTGTGTTTCCTTAAGAGCTTTTGAAAATTTTACGTTTAGATATTGAATGGATTAAAAGGAAAACCCACAAGATTACCCAAAGTAAATATGTATTGTCTTTGCTATTGTTAACGTTTGGTAATGGAGTGCACTTTTTTATAGGTTATTGTTGATTAATTTGGAATGCACAGTGAAATATACATTTTCATAAAACATCTCTAATGCCACCCGCTTCGGTGGCCGCATAGTCTAAGGTGCTACTCTTGCAATATACTAGACTGCCAATGATGGGGAGATCATGTTTTGATCCCTGTCAGGTGTACCAAGGTTTTTTTTCCCTAAATGGTTTTTCACTTTCTCTCTCCAGTAAAATGTGGGTACATTTTTTTTCTAAATTCAACCTTCCTTATCCTTAACCCATTAGTGTATTTAGTACATAGGCGTATAACCCGAATAGGTAGTAAGACACGGCGATAAAAATAAATATCTCTCTTGTCACAATACAGATGTTTGACTATTTATTTGTTTTTGATAATCGACACATGGACACATTAATCAAATCTGGTAGTTTTGGTTAAATGTCTCATCTACCATTTATTTTAAAAAATAAGTCTAGTCAAATATGTGAAAGAATCAGCTATCCCAGAGGCATGTAAACATTATCTTAGATTGATTGAATGTATCAATATGTAGATATTTGAACATATGATATTAGTCATAAAGACAGCAACTAAGTTGATATTGTTGTGCTTGTTAATAGTCTTCATGACAGACAGACGAACAAACTTCTAACTTGTTTAATATATTATATTAAATGAAAATTGAAGTAAAAGATACAATAACGTGACTTCTAATTTTTGTTTACAATCAGCTGCTTTGGGTTTATTTTTATGTTTTAAAACGGATTGCCAACAATGAAATGCTGAAAGACATAATTCCAACAATATAAGAATGTGTTTATGAGAGGTGAGTGTAGCTGATTGTGGATGAGCCATCCACCCACTAAGTGACATTGTACCATATCGGCGCAACATTAGTTTATGCATTTTGAGGTTTGTTTATATTTAATAATAATTATATTGTTTAAGATGTGTGTAAGATGGTAAAAATGTTAATGTTGAATGTTAAATATTATCTGCGCCCCTCTAGTGAAAATCATCATTAATAATTAATAATCAAAGTAAAAATAGACCCAAATAGTACATACATATTGTACTAAATTAATATATATATTTTTAATCAACAGCCTTATCACAGTTTATATTTAAAATCATATCTTGGCTCTACCATCAATAATATTTTGTTTCCAGTGAAATATTTTGGCTGAACGTTATTTTACCTTTATTAGAGTGTACTTTCATTGATGCCAGCGTAGTCTATAACATAAGTGTTTGCATTAATTATTTAAATCTAAAAGAACTTTTCATTCTAAATTTATACTGCATGTGCTCAGTTATGGTCAACTCTTTTTTTTTCAATTGAACATTATTTTGGATGCAGAGTTTATGATCTAGCACAATTAATTAGTATATCGTACTCTACTGCTATAGCCCTATTTCCTCTTTTTAATTGTACACATCATACTTAAAACAACTATCTAATATAGTAAAGAATATTTGTTTGAATACGATATTAAACATTTGGTTTCATTTGATCTATCCGAATATTTTTTATTCCTTTGTTACATACCTTAGAATCACAAAGTTGTCAAACGGTTTTAATCTATTATCTATACACTAGTATTTCTATGTATTTCCAACTACTAGGCCCATTATAAGGTTAAACACATCTCTATAACCAATCCCTCAACCATCCAATTCATCATTTATATCGCAATCTCTTGATTGTTGCTAATACCTTGACTAACAGAACAAATACATTCACTAAATTGTTTCTCAAGATGAACAATCTTGTAAAGGCCTACTAGTCACCCAATTGCCATAGGAAAAATATCTTAAAAGATTTAAAAATAAATGTAGAGTAACCAACATTGACGGTTTGTTTGAGAGATGTCAAAAGTGACGGGTGATTCTCAAAACTCAAGCAAGGTAAGGTGTCAGACTTCTGTGCTGGCGGTCCGGGGTTCAAGCCTCGGTCCCGGCACAGATTTATTTGATTGCCAAACCCTTCCTTCACCTCTGACAAAACGTGTATTAATCACAGCTTTTGAATGTGAGGAATGCCAGGCCTCCACCGTGGTTCGGATTCCACGTTAAACTTTAGGTCCTCCATTTCATCTCACAATCACCCTACCATTACACATTAGCATAAGTGCATATAGCCCGAACGGGTAGTAAGACGCGGTGCTAATAATAATAATAATAATAATAATAATAATAATAATAATAATAATAATAATAATAATAATAATAATACAATAACTCCATTTATAATTATTTTTAAAATTAAATATTGAAGAGAACATAGATGTTTGGATGGAGGAGCATATAACAGGTGTGCAAGTGAAAGGAAAAGAATAGAAGCAATTAAAGGAGGAAGAAAGGTATAAGGATATAAGAAGCTGAAGGCAATTCACTAAACTGACTCGGCCACAGTCTAGCAACAGTTAATGATGATGATTATCTATTTAGAGCATTATTTATTATATTCCTGTGTTAAGTTTATTGATAGGTTTCATAAGAACATGGGTGTGAGGTAGACGACTGATTTGTGTAAACATGTGTCATTATTTAGTTTGATCATGTTCCATGCAGTGTGCGCCAGCTTCATTTTGAAAGACACAATCATGAGAGCTCCACACATAATAACACAAAAATGTATTGTTCTATCGTGTGTTAAAAGTAGAGATGGGACCTCAAATCCTTAAGGATATTCTAGATTCGAGGATTCAAGAAAAGTTTGTATTCTAGAATTCAAATCCTAAATATATATCTTCAGTTTTCTAAGTGAAATTTATTTTAGATCTCTAATAATACTAATTGGTGGTTCAGAACCAATTATAATCATAGGATGAACTTAACAACCAGATCCCAGACCAGTAATTTAACACTTAACTGAATGTATGAAAGTTATAATGACTCGACTATAGAAAGTATGTTAACATTTATTTACTTTTCCTATTATATTATATTTATATTTCCTCTTAAGTTCATAATTTTTTCCAAGATTCGGATTCGTAAAATAGTGGACTTGGCTCAACTATAGTTAAAACATAATGTTTGTTGCAGTGTGCATCCAGTTTTAATAACGATAAAAGATTGCTGATGATTCACATTCATAGTTTTAAAACTATTATTTTAATGGCTAAAGAGTATAAAAAACCTCCAAAAGTTACCATGTCATTAACATAGATCAATTTGTAGGGGCATTTTTGAGGTATAGGGGACTTTATTGATGCCTGTTGCTGTTTAATGGACAAATGTGATTTGAAGGGTAACTGTCATTGCGTGCTCACAAGGAACTTTTAATAGAGTATTTTTTTAACAATAAAATCAGTATCAATAACATGGTCATGTTTTTAAGAGTAGTGCATTCACCAAAAGATTTTATCATTGTATCTTATGAAGAACATTAACTATGGACAAACATGTGTGGCCATACTCTTAGCAAAATTGAGATAGGCCTAGCCATCTATTCTGCCATTAACAAGAACACAATTAGCTGTCACTCATTTGCATTTATTTAAAGTAAATATTACTTCATGCAAATATGATAATTTTCAGCACTTCTCTTTTCCGTAAAAGGTCTCTTACACACCTGTAGAAAACCTCACTCTGCTGCCTTTGTCTCGCATCTTCTCTGCTGCATCCTTTTGCCTCAATCACACTACCAAGCTACTTTGAAACTCTTTGCTTGTTTCAACTCTACTCCATCCTATCACATTTCTTGGCCTTGTTCTCTACCTCGGCATCACCATCCCTTCACTTTTCACCATAGTAAATTTCATTTCACACTTTTTCACCTCCTCATTCCATTCCTGCAATTCCTCTTTCTTTCCTCCCCTATACCAAGTCATCTTTTAACATCATTGCTTTCATTTTCTTCTCCACTTTGTTCATTATCATTTCCACCACCAATACAAATAGTAATGGTGAGAGGGCACTTCTCTGCTTGACTCAATCTTTTAATTGTGACCACTCTGTCCACCCTCTGTCTTTATCCAACTCACATTATCATCATACATATACCTTACTCCCATTGGCACTCCTCATTCTAATCCAGCCTCCACCATTGCTTTCCTTCTATCCACACTATCATAAGCTTTTTCCACATCTATACATGCCATTACCAGATCTTTTCCAAACTCTTACTGATTAACCTAAATTGCCCGACCCAGCAATCCTTAACACCAAAAAGAACTAACCCTCGAATTTAGTAAGTACCAGACTTACAATAGAAAAATAATTCACATTCCTCTGACAACTTTCATTTCCCAGTTTCAATGCACTCTCTTTATTAAATAGTAATTAATGATGGTAAATGCCTAAATGGGCTGAATCTGAATAATTTTACATAGGAACTGAATCACAGAAAAAAATTATAATTTTTTGGTTTGTTTGATGAAACCCAATTGTTATAGCAGTCAGTTAAGTAATGATCTAGCATCCTATCATTGTGTTGAGCTAACCCACAAATAACAGTCTAAGAGCTCTCAATTAAAACCGATTCAAGTTTGGAAAATAATTATACATAAAATTCATATTTTAAGTTATTCAAATATCCTTAAGGATTTGAGTCGAAGTTCCCTTCCACTTTCAATACTCAACCCTTATGTAAGAATACTTTTCCTGGCATAATTGATAAACCCTTTAACTCTTGCTCATAAAAAGTTCTCATGTGATCATCTAATCAGTTGGTTCAGAAAGTGTAAGTTAAAAAAATAATAAAAAATCAGCTAAATAGTTGCAATTCCTTTCTCTGGTTGATCACCAGCAATTAATATATTAATTAATCTAACCACCACCAATGTAAACCTGATACTTCAGCAATTCATTTAATGCTAAATTCTCTTAGATTCTAAAATTTAATTATAAAAAATATTTGCCAGTTCAATCTAATTACCTGTTCTAAGCCAATGGGTTGTTATAATGATTACTTACACATGAATTTAAATTTAAATGTGTTTGTGATTAATTAAGGCAATAAGTAAGAATATAAAGGTCGACTCTTGTACATCAAGTTTTGCTATGGAGAGCTACTTCATAGCAAGTAAGCCTTTGTAAATCCAAGAGTTTGTATTTATAATTTATTCCAAAGCTATGATTACTCAGAATTTAATTTTTTTTTGTGCCGTGCCTTACTATTTGGTCAGGTTAGACACATTGCTAATTATACTCATTTGTTAGGGATGAGGAATGTTGGATTTGATAGGAAGTGTACTAACATTTGCCTGAAGGGCGAGTGCAAAACAATGTAGTAAAACCATCTGAATAAGATTCAAACCCTGATCTCCCTATCATCGACAGTACAATGTAATGCAATTGTGACATCTTAGGCCATTTCACCATCAAAGCAGGTTTGAAATTATTTTCTAATTAAAATGTTTAAAATGGATTTTTTTTTATAAATCTATGTCTATAAGGAAAACCTCTACTCTTTGAGAGGTAAATGTATTATATTTGGTAGAAGATACAGGAAAAAGTGGATAAAAACATAAAAAAAAAAGAAAAAAAAACACAATATGGCTTTTACAATGAAAAGAACATAGTTTATACTTTACATCGCTACCAGTGGACAAATTAATGGCTGCTTTTTGAAGAAAATCAATAGTCACTGCCCAGTTCCCCGACCTATTATTCATTCACGATAGGTCTTTACCTGGATGACAGTTCAAAAATCATATGTTTAGGTTTTAGGTTACCAACACTTGTAAAAGAACACTGTTTTGTTATGAATGTTAAGTTTTTTAATTAAATGTTATATTTTACATTTAAAATAACTTAAACTTAAGTTTTCTCACATTATTTCATTACTTTTAACAATTTCTTTTTACCCAATCCGAAACAATATTTTAAACATATATTAAAAGTACCTATTCTTTGTTTTGGAATATTATCTATGATGTCTAATATAGTGCATGCATTTATACCTTTTAATAAAGGCATTGTATTTACTTGGTAAAGATAAAATACTTGTTATTTATTTTATATATAATTAACTATTTTATTATTAGTTTATTGTTTTTAGAAATATTTAACTGAATAAAATATAATCGTCTGCTGC
>CABFWO010004434.1:0-54742 GCA_902155825.1 Timema genevievae
CTCTTGTGTTTGGAACATGTTGAATTAATAAGATCAAGAGAACATGCTATATTTTATGGACATGATCTTGAAGTAAGTTCACTAAATTATATTATAAGATGTATGCATGTATTTGTAGATAACGAGGAGAAGAACTGAATTTGCTGCCATAAAGTTTTTACTTCCTCAGCTTAAATCCCTGTAAAGCATTTGGTCAATTTCTCTCAGAACATTAAAAATCAAACGAAGTTTATATACATTCAGTTTAATTTATATCAAATATAAAATAAACTTGTAGTATTTTAATATTCGCTGTTTTTTGACCACAAATCCTATTTAATTTAAGCTAATATACTTTGAACACACCTTGGAGGAAAATTATAGTGATTTATATTTTATTTTAATTTGTGAAATTTTTGTGATTAAGGGATTTTGCTAATATAGATTGAAGTCTAGTCTATTAGAGTTAAGATAGCAATAGGAGGGTGAGTGACTAAGTGGATCTTAAGGCTGTATTTATAAAATATAACCACTATTCCAATATAAAAATATAGAGCAATTTAGGCCGAATGAGATATTGCTGGCTTACGAATATCGTTTATATACGGACCTTGAAAGAAAGGAATTCATATTTCTTCCCCATTTAGCTAAACAAGTTGTACATGAGTTGTTGAAACTCATAGAATACTCAAAAATTCTTCTTTAATAATATTAGCAATCTCGGTTTATATGGTCAAGTTTAATAATTATAACCCCCACATGTGTCTTTGGTTTCATCAAGAGAATCTAATATTACAATGGGCGCTGAAAAATATATCCAGATACCCGTCCACGCGATTTGTATTTTACTAAACTACCTCGTATTTGCGAGGAGGGAGAGTGATAAATCATTTGTAAGATGTCCTTAGTCTAGGTTCGAATCACAGCAAGAGGTGATTTTACCCATAAGGCTCATCATAGTTTTACCATGCCTTCTCTAAACTAAGAGTGGGTTAATTTCATTTCATTCAACCACCTTATCATTACCTTTTATATTATGAAGTTAAATAACGCCTTTGTTTAAACTTATTAATTATACAAAAGAAAATAATACACAAGTATACTCATTTTGTTGGAACCGAACAAATCCTTGCAGATAATATATAAGATCTACAAACTATAAGCCTACCATTTAAAGATTATTTGTTTGTTTTTCGACAGCGAAGTTCTGGATTGTTTCTCCGTCTGGTATAATATTAAATTGGGATATAATGAAACGCTTATACTGGGCTCGTGTTCAAACCCAAACTAACAGAACCAAGTAAAGTAGTGGGTGCTGAGTGCACTGAGGCCAGTGGTTCGTTTTTTAATATTTTTTTTGCATTACTTACTGACTTGTTTTACTGACGCTACTAACCAGGAGGGTCAAGACATCTAGTTAAGTCACCTGTATATAAACTATTCGCTGCTCGGTGGTAGAGGACGTGCCCAGGGTACATATATGGAGGTTGTCTATATGTACCCACCATGAGATGGTGTAATGTTAGTGACTATTAAGTTGTGGAGATATTAGTGATCTTATACCCAAATTAATTCTAATACACCAACCTCAGGGGAGCGTTAGGATAACTCTCCTTTAGAGAAAAATACCAAAGGTATATGCTGGTAATCGAGCCCAGGACCCCTAAGTTTGTAGCCATGTTCACTGATCCCTATTTCACGTGGCCGGTTAGTCGTTCATTTGAGATGTGGCAGTTTGGTCTTGTTCTTTTTGACTAAATTTACATTTACCATTTTACTATTGTTATCCCTTTTTTCCTTTTTTACCCTATTTTACATTAATTACTATGCTTAGCTAAATATTTAAAGGTAAAAAGGGTAAAAGTTTGAAATGTTCTGAAATGGGTGAAAAAATAGTATAATGTGTGTAGGGTGTTAAGTATGTAGGGTGTAAAGTGTATGGGTAGAGTATAAAGTGTGTAGGGCATAAAGGATGAAGTATTTAAAGGGTGTAGAAAATAAAGGTTTAGGTTATAAAGGGGTTAGTGTTAAAGGGTGTAGGATTTACAGAATGTAGGGCTTAAAGGGTGTAGGGTGTAAAGGACTTAAGCTATAAAGTTGTCGTTTATAAAGGATGTAGTGTTTAAAGGTTGTAGGGTATAAAAGATTGTAACCCCCCCCTTCTAATTTGGGTGGTCCATTTTACCATAAAATAAAAGGCAGGTTGATTACAAGAGATTTTATTTTATTTTTGTTATTCATTCAATAATTAACAACACTTGGAGAGAGAGAGAGAGAGACACACACTAAGCGTTAAGCGCTTACAATGATACCAAATGGCCATAATAAACAAAGCCAAAAGGAATGATATGGGGCATGACCCCAAAACACTAAGATAGCTGACAAATGAAGTTACAATCAAAACATATTCAAATTGACCCTGTTCGAAATGCAAAGTATAACGAAAATAATTAAGTATCGAAATGTTAACCTGGAGACCAAAAAGAGCTATCATAAAGATATATACTAGTCGCCATTAGTGACTCTCCAATTATTAATGTAAAAGACAAAAGTACCCTAGGCAAACGGTTCATCTTAATAGCCATTACAAGGAGCAATAAAAAGTAACTAAGATACATAATAGAAGATCTTCAAAGTTAACTAACCTAACGACTAACATAATTAACAAGCTAAGAGCGCGGGCTCGCGGCCCCAGATTTGAACAACAAGTAGAGATCTTCAAAAGAGTAACATTCTTAAATTTGACAAGTAACGCCATTATTCAACAAGATTCCAAAAAGTATCTCGCGTATCAAGATGGCGGTGTTATAAATATCGAATCTATCCGTCAAGCGGATAAGACGAGTTAGCCTATACAATAATCGCATAAAGTTCGACTGCGCAACTTTGATATATAGATAAAATCCTGCAGTCCCATAAAAAATAATAAAAGTTATATCTGATGTTTATATTGCCGAAACGGTAATTTAGAATCCATCATAAACCAAACAGAATTTTGATGTAGATAAACTACATCTAATTTAAACACAAAGTGTTTCACCAAAAGAGTGCATAGAAATGTGTGTCCTGGCTATAGAGGTCTGCCATTATATACACTTAGTTTGAATCACGTGTTCTCACAGTGCGGGAAACACGTATGGGTGGAGGGGTGAGGGTAGTGCACTGTTTCTAGATACTGTTCACTCGATCTGGGTATTATTTAAATTGCGCACCGGTCATTATAATGCCAATAATAGCAACAAAATTACATTAATATCAAAAACAATGATTAGTCACAACATGTAAAAAATATCAGGATGAATTATTACAATCGCTACAAACAACATAAAATAACAAATAAATCATGATCCGGATCCTAGATTATTAAGAAAAAAAATCATAGCAAAAACTACATAGTTAATATTGATATGACAACAATACTGAAACAATCGTAATAACAATTTCTCATGATAAGTGAGGCCTACCGATAAAACGCGCACAAGCAACATGATTAACTAGAACCAGTCGTTCAGGTAAACTAAAAGCTTCTGTTTCTAACTATTTATTATTAACTGGCTTGAAAAAATTAGCGTATTTTTCAATACACAGAATTAAGCCTATCTAAATATAACGCACTTCACCCTTTTCCCTCGGGTCAAAGCTTGTGTTACTACTTAATAGGCAGGTGAAAGGCGTGAACATCTTGAGTGTATAGAAAAGCAAGGTCTTGCAAAATTGTATGATTTACTTGTGTTTTTTAACATAAAAATTTATCTTTTATTTTGATTTTTGTGTTAATTTCTAGCTACCACAGGGTGGTCAACCGACCCTTTGATCTTTCTTCATGTGAATCCGCATCTTACTGCATAAAATCTTAATAGTATGAGTGCTTGATTGATTGGACATCAGATTCTCCCATAAAAGAGAACTTTGCAACTGAGAAGTCACTATCAGAATTTTTGTGACAGTTAAAAGACAAAATTAAAGTTTTGTCAGATAAAGCTAAAACAATTCTTCTGCCCTTTGCAACAACTTATTTCTATAAATCAGGATTCTTTGCCTATCAGGCTACTAAAACAAGATCACGCCTTGCAGATCAAAATCTCAGTTGCAGAATTCCGAATTCTTTCTCCAATGCTTGACCTTACTTTATGTTGTGTGTTTTTTTTTTGTTTTTTTTTACGTTTCCGTAACTATGTAAGCTCCTTATTTCTATTGATTTAGTGTATAAAATAGCATTTTGAATCAAATAAAATGCTCAAATATTTAAAACTACCTTTCACTGTCGATATTGCTATCATTTTGTTTAGTACCTATGTAAATATTAGTGAAAATATCGGTTTCCTTATGGCAAAGACACGTATGAGCAAAATTGATGCTTTGAGAAAACTATTTTTAAGGTTCCAATAATTTTCAAAGAATTTCAACAGAAAATATTAGGTTTATATCAAAATAAACTAGATAGTACTCGAAAAACAATTCATACTTTTGTCATACGATAAAATATCGACCAACAACAAGAAAAAAGTTGTTAGGTAAAAACAGTCAAAATTGCAGATACGTGCCTTTGGCGTAAGGGTGACGATATTGCTCCATGACAAATTTATCTCCTCAAAAGTGCTGTGCGACTCAAAAAGTTTAGGAACCACTGGTCTAGTCTATTGAGAAAATAGCGCCTTAGACAATGTGGCCACAAAAGCGGGTGGTGTTTGAAACAAATTAATTATTTCGAAGGATTTATCAAAATGTACAGAGAATATATTCTAGCAGTATTCCTCATTAACTAAATGACTAAAATTAACATTACACACCCGGCATATCATCCGTCTTCAGACGTATGCTAGCTATGTTTTAAAATATCACTCTTCAGCTTATTAAATGGGACCGTTCACACCGCACATCAGCGACTCACTGCATCGCAAGCATACGCCCGGTGAGCGATATTTTGGAAACGTAGCTAGTATATTTTCGTAGGCGCATGGGCAGTGGAGAGTTCACGTGCTCCCTCTTTCTCTCTCTCTATCCCTCTCTCTCTCTCCGGTCATCGGCACTCAGCACTGCAGTACATGTGTTTACTTTGTCTTGATTGGTTGACACGGTTTGTTGTTGGTTGTACTGTCTGTTTGGAACAGAATATGGAACAATTTATTGGAGAAGTGCGTTTACGTACGATGCTTTGGGATACTGCCAAGGAGGTGTACAGAAATTCCGGTTTAAAGGAAAAGCTTTGGATGAGATCGGAGCCTTCGGGAAGACATACGCGTTGCAATTCGGGTTCGTAAAACGTTCCCTCCACCTCCTCACCGTCAAGATCGGTCATTCCGTAGACGACTGGTTGCCGTAACACGACGCTGCTGACTTTGAAAATTTCTTCGCTCAAATTGCTTTCGTAACCCTTTTCAAACATAATTTTTGATTTGCTAATACGCACCGTGTCACCGACTTTGAGTTTTGGCTTACTATTCGAGTATGGGTGGCGTTTTCCGTACAGATTATCTCTGACTTGAAGCACGTTGGTTTCTGAAACGTCGGCAGGCGTCATCTTGATACTGGAATGTTTTTCGCCGTTGTAAGCGTCGACGAGATCTTGGAGGACGTCCACATAGCGATACGTGTTATTTTTGGTAAAGTAGCGCCACATGCGTCCTTTCAGAAATCTATTGAAACGTTACACGATGCTTGCCTTCACGTCTGGATTATGAGTGGTGTAGTAATGCAAGCCTTCTTGCGTGAGAAATTTCCGGACTAGACATGCCGTGAACTCTGTCCCCTTGTCCGTCTGTAAACTTAGAGGTTTATGATCGCTTTGTTTGAAAATGTCCGAAAGGTGTCTCTCACGACGCTCCCCGTCTTGGATAGAAGCGTCCTCTCCCAGGCCCTCTTGCTAAACACGTCGATGACGGTGAGCAAGTACACTGCAACGTCGTTGTATTTTCCGAGACTTCGCATATCGTTGAGATCGGCTTGCCAGAGATTGTAAATGTTTGACACCACGTACTTGTTACGTGGAAACTTTTTTATCACCGGTTTGTGTAGGGTATAAGCATCCTGCACACGAAGTTATTGTATTACTCTGTCGGGATCTTTCTTGGACGCTTTTATGAGCGACGACGCCCCGCAAACCCCACAGGATGAGAAGGTTTGTAGTAGATGTTGGCTAAACGGGCCATTAAACTCGGAACGGCAGCCACCTCTTTTCGTGAAATCTTTTCAGTTTCTTCTTCTTAGGGCGTTGTAAATGGTTGGGTTACGAGCGTCGGATCTCTAATGGGTGCCAAAAGTTTCGTATTTACAAAAAATTATTTCGGGACGTTAATTTTTGAAGCGCCGTGAGAAACTCTCGCCACCCCGACAGCTCACTGTGTCTTCTTGCTCTGACCAGATCGTTGACTAAATCCACAATATTAGATCCACGGAGAGGCGTATCGTGAATACTCACTTCCCCGTTTTCGTCCCAAAAGATACCGCCCCTGGAATTAATATGTTCTAGTAAAAGCTCGGCTTTTTTACGTGCCTGTACTGGTACAGTACAGACACTTCAGGGGCGGACGTGGTGGCGGTGGTATTTTCAGGCGCTGGAGGATGTTGACTAAAGTGCAGATAGTGCTGTAGCACTTGTTGGTATAAAGTCCATTTAGACTTGTCATCAAGTTTTGAGGCGAGGATGTTTTCCATTTCCTTGTCCAGCTCGGAGACCACTAGATTTGTGGCCGATGATACTTGTTGGTGGTGTTGCTCGTAACGGATTTGCGGGGACACCAATATCATCTATTTCGTGTGTTCCATTATCTATTTGTTGAATAAGGAAACGAGGACACCGCTGATTAATGGGGCTAAAAGTAAGGGCAGGAACGCTCCTTTCTGAACGAATAGCCGTCTCTTCTTCTTCCAGCACTCTCCTCGTTTGACCAGCTTGCGCAACACCTTCTTGTGAGCACGTCCCTTTGTCTTCTGCGCATTTTTCAATGGCACCCGCGCTTTTAAAATGTTGTAGGCACACTCAAAAACCGAGTCAATCAGTTCTTGTCAGCCGTTTTCAGCAAGGCGACACGTTGATGCTGGCTCATGCGATGCATCGCACGCAACAGGGGGGCTTGTTTCAGCACTTTCGGACTCATGGTTATGAAATGATCTGTAATCGGGACGTGTCAGTGTTTTTATAGCTTTTGCATGGTAGGTACACGTAGCACCCGACATTTGTGCGGGTTCTATATCTGAACCATTCGGGTGTACCTTGCTTGAAATCTAACAATATATACCCGTGGGGAGTACTTTTTGCGTTAGCGTAAGCCTCCTGTAAAATACGGGGGTTTTCAGGAAAGACTTGACGTGCAAAGTGCTGAATCTGAGCTTTATCCCTGGGATTTTTAAAAAGCACGATATAATGTGCGTTTAAAGAAATGTCTCTTTGGCCCTTGCCCTGGTGGAATGTATTTTGTGTAAGGTACATGACTTGAAAACTGAGGAGAAATTGCAGGAGATATTTCAACTTGAAAACTAAAAGGAAATTATAAGAGACTTTTCAAATTGAAATCCAAAGAGAAATTGGAAGAATGTAGTAACGATAAGAACATTACATAATCTTTAATATGATGTACTGTACCTTGAATACGTATTGAATAGGTAGTTTAAAAAAATGGTGGCTAATCTATTGCAATTTAAAATTATTTTAACTAATAATAACCTTATTATACGTTCGTCATTTAAATAAAATGAAATGTATCTCTACGTGTTCGTGGGTTCTCAACAATATTTAGAATATCTTATGTTTATTTGCTCAAGCTTTCCACAAGCAATTCAACCTCTACAACTCTGAACTTGGATGTGACTTTAAAGTGAGGTGGTCTACAAAATCGAACTACCTTAAAATACCTTCACTTAAAAACATAAAGGAAAAAGGTTTACTTTTCACAAAACTACTACTGATTGATATTATCACTTCCTATAAAAATTGAAATAATATTATAATAAATTGCTATATATAATTTGATTAGCACGTTTCTGGTAAAAGAAATTACGAGGAAATGGCTTAACAGATTTTGACAAAAGACCTCTCATTTTAAGGGTCAGGTGTTCAGGATGTAAAAATAATAGTTTCCACAAAAAAAAATTGATTTTCCAAATAGTTTTCAAATTTTCACTCTTTGTTTACATCACCATGGAAACACTGACTTGTGGATGAGTGTTTATCTGTGAATAAAAATATATATCTGTATACAAATAATACCAACTCAACTCTTACTTTAGTTGTTTGATACAACAAATAGAAAGATCACGGCAATAATTTAAATATCTATCAAAAGGACAAGTAATATTAGGTTAAAAAAATTGTTTTATAATGTTGATTTTTATGCTTTCTCTTCTTTGTCTTTAAATATTTGCCTCTGCTCTTATTTATAATTTGATATGCCTTTTCCGAAAAATAATTGAAATTGCGAGAAAAACACTGAACCTATTTTGACAAACAAACACTCATTTTTAGGCTAAAGGTTCAGAATATTGCCAAAAATAGTATTTTCATCATAATCCCTATTTAAAGAGAATTTTCATCGTCTCGTGTGTTTTTTTCTTTTTATAATAATAATGTTCATATAGATTTGATAAGGAGTAATAAATGATAAAATTAAATCTTCTTTGTTATTATTATATTCCCTTCTCCTTATTTGAGCTTTAGTTTTCTATGACGACAGGTTTCGGTGTTAGAAGTTACACCATCTTCAGGTCTAAGGAAAATTAATGTATTGTGAAATAGTTTATCGAGGTATGTTAGTAAAATTGTAAGTTTAGTAAGGATAAACTTAAGAAATGTAAATAGTCTAGAGAAATAATTAAAAGATCATATATGAAATACTAAAGAAAAATACACTTAAATTAACAAGCTTATAAATACCTTATTTATGATGACGATAATTTATTTTAATACATATTATCGGAAGGTTTGTGAAATTTTGAAGTATTACTATGTAACAAAATTTTTGTTGGATGAACAAATATACTTAATGTATTATAGAAATAACAAAAATGTTTAATTTTATAATTTTATTTCTTTGTTTACATTAACCGTAAAAACCCTAAACTATGCATTGTTTTATACCTTGGATAAGTTACATTTCCTTGGAAACATAAAAATTCATCCTGTAAATTAGATATTTGTCTTTGGTTAAAAATAATAATTAAACTTCTACTTAAGTTGTACAGAGTAAAAAATAAAACAATTATGAAAAACATTTATTAAACAAACCAATGATAGTAGTTTAGAAATATATCATTTTGATTGCATAAATAATTTTTCTTCTTCTTTATTTTTCAATATTTACTTCTGATCACAAAATGGCCACTATAATAACTGGTCCTTGCACATAGTTTACCATTTACATAATCTCTTTTATTGAAGGAATTAATTTCTTATACTGGGGAAATATTTATCATTTTTTTAATATTGTTATTGTTGAATTGCATTTAAATCAAAAATATTAACTATAATTTTCAAATTAAAAGGTTAATTTATCAATTTCGCAAAAGTATTATCTGACACTTTGTTTTGCGCATGAACTATAAAATAAAAACGAAACAATGATGTTTAAATTTGTTTTTAAATGTAATATAATTTAGAAAATTGAGAAAATTATCTTGAAAAGTATTTATATAGATATTTCAATTGTTTAAGCATGGAATAGTCTGTTAATTTTTACTTTCTCATATAAAGAAAGAGTATTGTTATCGTGAAAACTAGATTAGGATGAATTCTTACGTTTTATGTGAACATGAACTCAAAAATGTAGACTTCACAAATTTGTCCGTCCCCATATCCTTCTGTCTGTCTGTCCCTGGCCACGGATTCGAACGGTTTGTTGAAATTATTCAAAAACGATATTTAGATGTTACAGGGCATTATCACAAAACTTTTTTTTACCCTAGCCCTTAAATTTATTGTGGTTTACTGTTGAGTAAATTATTTCATTTCAAATTTTTCGTAAATGGCTTTAGAAATTTTATTTAAAATGATCTCTAGAATTGGTTTGACATGAGAAATAGCACTATAAAATAGGTTTTTTGGAAAATAATTCTTAAAGGATGATTTACTGATGACTAAATTTAAAAACTTTAAACATCTTACAAATAACTCTAACTATTTGGTTCCAAATGGGTAGCTTAGGAGTGTTTAACATGACAAATAATCCTGTATAGATGGTTTAAAGGGAAACGTAACAGTAGAGTAAAACATAAAAGAATTTCTAGAGATATGTGTAAACACATTATTTTATGAGGACTAAGTGAGAGCTTCCCACAGACAAATAAGGATCAACATCTCACTTATTCGTTTCAGTTACTGAATGAATTAACACGTAACTCTCGTATCAGACTGTCCTGCTGTTGACGAGGAGATCAGGGTTTGTTTCCAAATCAGGTCTACTGAGGGTAGTTTTCATAAATGGTTTCCCACTTTCCTTCCACGCAAATGCCAGTATATTACCTTTAAAATGAACCGTTTCACATTCCTACTCCATTTGAGTATTTCTCATATATGTTTATATACTATGCGTATAGCCTGAACAAGTAGTAAATCAGATATAAAGAAACTTTAACTTAACTTATCAAGTTTTTAGCGTCTATTAGTTTAAAGATGTGAGACGGAGAATTTTCACTACATTTCTTCGGAAAATTTTAATAAGCGGAAAATTTGTAATTATTATTTCTGTCAAATACTTTCAACTTTTTGAATGGAAGTAATGTAATCGAGATATAACCACCTCAAAATAGAACGTGAACTGGGGTCGGTTTTCCTAAATGTTTTTTCACTCTCACACCACTCAAATTCGGGTGCAATTCCTGAATTCAACCTCCTTCATCTCTAACACATTATCGTAATTAGTACATAGGTGACTAAGCCGAAAGCGTAATAATTCGTGGTTCTAAAATAAAAGTAGTAAATAAACAAATGAATGTGAGCCTTTTAATAGGGGTTTTTTTTCATAAATCATACTTCTATGTTTAATCATTAAGTTATTTAAAATAATTTTAAGGTTGACTCAAAAATGTTCTCCCTCCCCCCTCCTTTATCCCCCGTGTTTCCGATTCACCTATTATTCTGCAAAGTTAGTTATATTTTGATGGCATGAGGTCTTATAAACCGTTTCTTTTCAGCAACTTATCACGTGCATATATACTATAGTAATTAATTGGGTAAATTAATTCCTAAGCAATCATTCTTGAGAATCTTACAAATCATCCCTGAATCTATAAGGTAGTCCCCTAAATGAGACATGGCGGGACTATATTTTGTTCTCTATTTGTTAAATAAATTAAATCAATTAAATGAAAAAGTCTTGATGAAGTCAGTTGCTCAAAAGATCAAATTTATAATCTGATGACAATGGACACCATAAAAGACAGTGGAAACTATTCCTAGCTTATTCCGAAATTATTAAATTTCGGCTAACCAAGTGTATATAATGTAATTTATTTGAGGCATAATACACACATAATATGTAACACTAGATACATCTAGTGAGACAACAATAAGAAGCATGATATAGGACATACTATGTACCATTTTTTAATTAAAGCTATCTTCTCCAGCTCCCATCAGTAATTTAGGAAAACCAACCCCAAAAATAACAACATAAATAATGTTACTTTAATTTCTAGCTAACCCTAACAAAGAGTGACTATTGACTTCACCTTTGTCATTTTCTCACCCTTGGACGTAGGTGCATTGCTTATAATTCTCATTGATTAGTATCGAAAGCAGAATTTAGAAGCAGTAATATGGCATCCATACAAATTAACGTTTTATATGAATTAATTATTCATTTATATATTATTAAAGTTTGCGTTTCTCAGATTACAAATATAAATGCTCGACGAAATACAGGTTTACAAGTATATAAACCTGCTCTACATATTATAGACTTCAAATGGATTTAGTTTATTTAATCATCTTCATCTATTGCTTATTGGACGTTCCGACTCAATATTTACCATGCAAATTTCTAAATAAGAGCAATTAATCAATCAATCCATAGCCTGACGTGGAACTGGACACGGTAATCAACTCGCTAACATTTTGCCCAGTTTGTCCCTGGCAAACATGAACCCGTAATTACGCAATGCACGATTTACATACAAACACTTTACCTGTAATAATTATAATTATAATAATAATAATAAACACTAACAAAGGGTGAGGGTTTTTAGATCAGTAGGGTGAGCATAGATTTCCTAGGATTGCATGGAGATGGACAGTTCCTCTAAGGCCAAACAAGGGGATGTTATTTCTAAATCGGCCGGGTGATTATAAACAATACATACAAACTTTTGGTAGCTATAGTTATAAACACAGATCCGATAAAGTAGTGTAGCGAGCAAGACTATGCTTGAGCCAGCCCTGAACGACCAGGATTGGAACACTCCTCACAGCAAAGGGGTGCGCGGTATTCCAACGAGCTGAGTGTAGGGTTAAACTAGACAGGTGTGACAAGAGAGACAATCGAGCAACGGGACTGAGAGTGTCAACACTAGAGTGAGTGTTTTCTCATTGTAATGGACTCTGCGACCAACTCAAGAATTGTGTATTTAATAAACGTATTAATAAGTACTAATTGTTTGTAATACTGTAGTTTAGAAATAAGAATAAAAATAAGAATCATAACAGTAGTAAGCTCATTATTTTGGTGGTAAAGGAACTTGAAATAATTCAATAAAATATATGCTTAATTTAATCGGTGGAAGAAATAAGTTAAAACACTTTGTAAGTTTTAAAATAAATTTAATAAACTTATGATTGAACTAATGATAAATTAATGATTTTTTGTTAGGTCCTTTTGAAAATAAATATATATTTCAGTGCCAAAAT
The DNA here is from genome assembly GCA_902155825.1 of Timema genevievae. Classification (NCBI taxonomy): domain Eukaryota; kingdom Metazoa; phylum Arthropoda; class Insecta; order Phasmatodea; family Timematidae; genus Timema; species Timema genevievae. The sequence goes on from CABFWO010004434.1 coordinate 12,815, forward strand.
TTATAACACATTTTTGTGTAATTTTATAGGTATTGATATTATTTATCAAACCTGACAGCTGCATATCACAAGAATTGACATATGAAAACGTGAAAATATACCTTTCTCTTACCTGTCAGATAAGGCCCTTCAAATAAAAATATGAATGTAGCTTTAATTTTAGATTAAAATAATTCGTTTGGTAGATTTATGAATCCGCAAATTGGTGTGCATTTGTGTCTACTATATTTTGTTTTCTTGTGCCATATGTTTTGCTTGGTTTTGATTATTTTTAATATACATTTCTTCTTTAGTTAAATTGTTGCTATGTTTTATTCGTTCTAAATAAAATCTGTTTCAAAAACATTAATACAAATAACATTGTACGAATGTTAGTTTAACGTGTGTAGGTTTCTATTGATACACCCCTATATATAAGTGCTAATTTCCTCCTTCCATTCAGGCACCGATTGCTCGGAGGGAAGAGAGTGAGATTGTGATTCAAGCCAACAGTTGTATCTTTATTAGGGTGGCCCTACTGGTGAACGCTTATGATCGACCCTCGAAGCCACCCGCTACCGATGCCTGAAGCACAAATTAATGTCGTGATGCTTCCAGAAGGAAAGCACTATAACGAATTAAATCATTTACCAACACAACATTTCACCCCATGATTATAACCTTACCTTAAAGCAGCATTATTAAACCTAGATTACGTTAAATATATATGTCTATATCAACTCGACTTTTTTCTTGTTCGGGGTGTACGCATATTATTCTGATGGTGCAGGGATTAGGAAGGAAGAATTTTATAGATAATATATACCTGCATTTGTGTGGAAGGAGAGTGGCAAACCATTTTATGAAAAGCTCGATATTCTTGTTATTTACTGACCAGTCTATCACGAGGGTGACGCCTTAAAACATTCGGACACCAAAGCGTAGGTCTCATTTAAACCTAATTGATTATGTAACACATTATTTTGAGTGTAATTTACTTATTTTAGACTGGATGGTCTACCCATTGTGGGAACTTACTTTAAAACTGTCTTAAAAAAGATTTAATTTTTATTTGTTTATGTTTATATTTATGATCACCAACCATCCAAACTTTCCTTGTTCTTTAAATTTTAATAATTAGAAATATAATATTTCATTGTTTGTTGAATAGAATAAATATATGTTTATGTAGTTACAAATGTATTGTGGGCGCCAATGTCCTATAAAATATTGATAAAAAAAATAGAGTTCATCGTGCATGTATTCAGTGATCTGACAAGAAGCTCCAATTCCCGAGACCTCTTGCCTTCGTCTTCAGTTCTTTATGAATACGTAGATTAAACACGTACTATATCAAGGACTCTCGCAGCTCTCTCTTGAAGTGAGGGTTAATACTTCGTCAATAAAACAATAGCTATTACAGACCACACAAATGACATGATTAATAAGGTAAAATACTAAATAATAATGCAACAAATCAATTTTAAGATAGATTATAATTATTTTAGTATCATAAAAATATTAACTACCAACTATATCTATGGCATGCTTTCCTAATATATAATCTAAACTTTTATTTAGAAAATTCAAACAAATTTAAATAAAATTATTAAGGTCTATCAATTTAGATCTAATATAACAAAANTTTAATTTTTTTAAATAAAACCTCTTTAATAGACCAAATTATGTGTGTATCAAGAATGGTTATCATCGAATATTACACCTTAACTCAGACGGTTACGTGTCTCTTTAGAGAGCTAATTATTCCGGGTTCGAATTCACGCAAACCCAAAAAGTGTATCATTTGGGAAATGTGGGTTTACACTTTCACAGTGATAAATTAACGGTTGGGGAATGGAAGCTGTGCATCTCCTAATCTTAAGTTGTATTATAAGGCAAATGAAACTACGACAGGCCTAGCAAGCCGGTAGTGGAAATTATATTTCTTGAATAAAAAACAGACCCAGTCCACAGGCTGTATTATTATTATTATTAGCACCGCGTCTTACTACCCGTTCTGGTTATACGCACTTACGCTAATGTGGTAATGGTAGGGTGATTGTGAGATGAAATGGAGGACCTACAGTTTAACGTGGAATCCGAACCACGGTGGAGGCCTGTCATTCCTCACATTCACAAGTTGTGATTAATACACGTCTTGTCAGAGGTGAAGGAAGGGTTCACAGACTGTAAACATTAATAGAAGTAAAGTAAAGGCTTATAATCAATCTTCTTATAATGTTTTTTTATTTAAGTTGTTATGGGAAAGATATTGTTCAATGAATATAATTGTGATATTATGAAACACTTAAAATGGTTTCATTTTCATTAAATATGTCAAAATATTGGTAGATGGTAAAAAATTTTTAGTGAATGATAATTCATATATACCAAACATTGAAATTTCAGCACTTAAAGGAAAAATATTAAATTTAGATACGTTTACAAATTTTGACACTTTAAATAATATGGATTTCCTACTAATTATATGTTAAATGTTATTTGAGGAATAGTTCTCATTTTAAAAACACTATACTTTCTCTAAACGAAAATTCACCCCATTTAGAGGACTTTAAAATACTTGATGTAGTTTCACATTTTAACCATTAATCAAGAAAAAATCAAAGACACAAATTGAGTTTTAAAATGTTGTAAACTCACAATTAAAATTTATATAACTAGGCATGTACTTATAAAGATACTTTTTTGGTAATCTCTCAATAATTTATTTGAAAATTAATTAAACCTATCCACGATGGAAAATGCAACAGATAATAAGTCCTAAAAAATAATATTTTATCTCTTCTTTCTAGTATGTGATCTTTGAATAATTAGCTTGTTCTTAGCGACTTACGTTTGAAACAAACAGTACATCCAACATTCCAAACAAAATATATCAAAATAAAATATATATTTACCATAGGTCTTTTTCCCATTTATGCACGTTATTAGAAATAAAAATACTCACAAGTAACAAATTTACTAACCATCAAAATAAAATGTTAGCAGATCGGCATTGTTTTATATCGATTTATTAAAGATAGTTATAAAATGAAATGTCAGACGCAAGAATACCGTGCATGTGCAGTGTGCACTACATTTTGTTTTACATGGAAAGATATTCTATTTTCTTTTTTTAATGCTGTGCATTCAAAATGTATGGGTATATTTTAAAATCTTAAGTCATAAACATTAAATATCAATTTGAAAACTAAGAGATAACTTTAAACATCCATTCCCAGGTATATGAACACCAATTCTCTTTTGAGTTCGCAATAAACAGGGTAGCCAACGCTCCTAAAATAACAAATGAGAATAGATATTTTTAGTTTTTACCGTAGGTCTTATTCCAATTTATGCAGATGCACATTATTAGAAATAAAAACACTCACAGGTAACAAACCTAATAATCATAAAATGAAATATTAGCAGATTGATGTTGTTTTATTTCGATTTGTTAAAGATGCCCAAAAAATGAAACATCTGACATAATAATCTCGCATATGCGCACATTTTGTTTTAAATGGAAACTGTTTTTCTTTTAATGCAAGTACAAAACTTTCCACTGGCAAGGAATTTGTTTCGCTCATATTTCAATATGAAGTGAATTAATATATATTAATATTTAAATTTTACATTTTCTTTAATAGTTAAAAGTAAATTAAAATGAGTTTTATAGTATTTCTTAAAAAAAACACGAAGAATAACTTTCGTTGCACATTATATTATTTATTATTTATTTTATCATATTGAAGTAGAGATGGGCAAAATCGTTATTATAAATGAACGATTCATTGTATCTGGTTCAGTTCAATGATCCGTTAATTTTGACCCGTTCACCGTTCATTCGATTTTCTAAAGGTAGTTTTTATTTAGATGTAGTTAAAACAATGTTATTTTTCACTAAGAATATTTAAATTGTTAATAAAAAGATCGGATTACTGTTTAAAAATGGTGATGCCTTTTTATTATACTTTTTTTTTAAGAAACCACTTATTTCTATACGATATTAATATTTTGTAGTGAAATTAAGATGGAATGCTTTGTAGAATCACAAAAACCTATGTTATGATATATCTAAATCACAATTCACAAAAATATTACGATTGTTAAAAATTGTTTAATATTGAAGCCATATTTTAATAGACATTGGATGTAAAAATTCCTATTTCATCTAAAAACAAAATAGATGTAGGCCTATTCTCCTTGTGTGCAAAAATATGTGTGCCTTGATTATTTTTTATCATTAAAATTAAATTTAAATTTGCTGATTATGATTTGTCTTTGTCTAATGAAAGGGTCAGTAGGCCTATTTAATCATAAATGTGAAATCATATTTTAATTATCTAACATGTACCGGTATATTTGCTATTTATTAATGTGATTTGTTTTTGTTTAATGACAGGTTCACTTGTCCTAACAATAACAATATAAAATAATAATTAAACAACCTTTACATTTTAAAAGTTTCTATTTAAATGTTATTAAAACAAAACTATATTGGACATTATAAAACTAGTAAAAGTATTTTTTTTTTTGCTTTAAGGGTCATTTTACTTTATACACTTATTAAAATTGAAAACAAAAATAATCGGCATCGGTGATCGGCCTAATCGGCAACAAATGATCGGCATCGGACTAATCGGCAAAATAGCTGATCGGCCCAGCTCTAAAAATAATAGATATTTATTTGAGTCACGAAAATAACCGTTAATAAACGATCATATCTTCTTTCTGTACCCAAATAATAGACCATGGTATTTCATTCAAATATTCATAGCCAAAATAATTAAGAATATCAGAATTTATAGAAATAAAGTAAGCAAAATATTGTTACAATATAATATATTTGCAAACTTAAAAAAATTTTAACCAAATAACAACACAGTACACAAGCCATCGTTTAAAACACAAAACTATATAGAATACAAAATATATTGTTAAAAATCAGGTCACATTTTAGAACTTTATATATTAAATAAATCTTTAAACTACACATAAATGTCTAATTAACGTCATAACTCTTCTTATTTAAAAACAAAACTATACAGTATGGCTGTTTATGTATTAAAATATAAGTTATGTTTACTGGGTGACGTAATTAAAGACTTAATCAAATTCCTCCAAGTGGCGCTTCCTTTCTATTTACTTTACATTAGTTATTATTGTGTTTTTATATTCAGTGATACTTTTATTGTAAACAATGTCAATCCTGCTATTTTTTGTGAAAATATTATGAGCGTAATCAATAATTTGATCGGGAAATATAAGTTCATTATATTTGTATCTGCCATAAAAACTTTCAATATTTGCAACACTTACATTTCTACTTCAAATTCTGAACAAGACATACATTTTCAGCATACATAGCCAAAAATGTGTGTTATATACATAAAACTTATTCATCAAAGTTCAAAAAAAGATAAAATTTCGAAAGACATTTATAACACAAAAATGCTCCTGTAAAATCTGTTATGAATTTTTTTTTTACAATCCTATGTTCAGATAACTCCAGAGACACAAAATTTGAAGAAAAGTGTGTTAATGATCAAGTAATGGATCATTATTAGTGATTTAATAATTGTGTATCTGAGGGAATATTTGATAATCCATTACATGTACGTCTTTGTTAGATTTATAGTGCTATTTTGATTAATAGAAAACTAAGTGACAAAAAATTACTGAAAAAGTGAATTAGTGACAAAAATTAAAGAACGCAAAAATAAACTAAATAATTAAACCTGGGCATACCTGAGAGAAGCAATCGAAAATGACGGTCTACGGATGGTGGATATTTTGCATTTCAGATAAATAAATAAACAGAATAAAAACCGGGGTATGAAGAAAAAAAAGATGAATTGAAGAAAGCCATAACCTTATTGTCTTCTGGTGGTGAATAGCGGTAGAATCTTCGCCACAAAAACAAGATTTGATTATCTACCATTCCGTGTGATTTGTTGCCAAGTTCTTGCAAACATCGAAAGTCTAAGAACCTTTATTTAAATGTCATTCACAGACAAATATCAGACCCGCTTTAGTGGGCGCATGGATTAAGGTGTCATTCTCGCAGTACATTTTACTACTCTGATGATGACAAAGAGATTTAGGTTTGAATCTTGGTCGGGTGTACTGAAGTTGCTTTACACTTTCTCACCCCACAAATTCTGGCACACTTACTCTAAATATAGCCTTCCTCATTCTTTAAACCAATAGCGTACAAGGATATAAGCGTATAACCCAAATGGGTAGTAATACGTAGTGATAAAAATAGGGAAATATTGTAATAAGAAGTAAAGTAGGAATTACATTTGGCCAAAAAGCGTAAAGAAACTATACTTACCAAGAATGAAAACGAGACAGCACTCACGATATGACCAAGAAATAGAGAATCGGCAAAATGTAAAGAGGTAGATGAAAGAGATGTGAAAGAGGAGCGAGAGATATGGATAAAGTGAAAAATATAAAAAATTATTCAATGAATAGATTGATAAACAAATAAAGAGTGTGTATAAAACCAAAATAGAGATAAATTGAGTTAAACAGAGCTGAAAGAGAGAGATAGAGCTATTCGAGAGAAAACGTTATAGAATAAAAGTTTAACGGTCAAAAATATTTTAATAATTATTATAAACTAAAAGTGCCTATAGGAGCATAAAAAAAATCAACCTTATTTAGTTTCTTTTGTCAGTACCAGAAAGGTTGGGGTTAAGATCATGGCTGGATTCAGTGAAATTAGGTTTTTACTAAATATTCTACCTCTCGATATCCACGTTAACCCGGCTACATTTCCTCTCAATTATACCTTCCATATCCTTGCTCCAATAACATATTAATATGTATGAATAAAAACTTAGTAGCTAGTGGGATGTGATGAAGGGAAAACTTGAAATTAAATAGTCAAAAACAACAATTTACATTCAAGGAAACTATTACTACAATGTTTGAAACACAATATGTCGTCTCCTGGCAACATATATCAATCATTACTTAATGTGAATGACGATAAGATTTGCTGAACGAAGTTGAAAGTTAAGTGAATAATAATACAAGAAGATACTAAGCGCGATACTTTTAGATAAAATTATCTAATATACTACGGGAAAAGATCACCCACGAATCACGATACGAGAGTAAAAAGGTTATCCAGGAGTTTACTCGAAAACATCACCTACGATACTTTGCCATCGGAAAAAGGTATTATATTACTAAATTAAAGTAATTTCTGTATATTTCTTACATATGCATGTATTCTTTATTAATATTATATAAGGAAGTTAGTCTGATGAAATGTAACAGCAATTGCCTGGAAGTCCCAGTTTCCATGACCCAGCTATATTAATAGCCACGTGAATCCAAATACCTAGTAGTGTTAGATTTCAATGTTCTCTACTGGCCATTATTCGTACTAAATCAAGGTTGCTTTGTTTAGTTTATGATTATCAAATAAAAGACACAAGCAGCAATAAGTGACTGTATATTAGCTGGAAAAGCATTTATATATTTGAAAAATGTGTCCTGGTCAGGCGTTTGAAAGCAGCCTTTACGGGCCATCATAATAAAATAATCGATACCATGTTATTTTAAATTACCTTCACCTTTAAAGCATGTTAGAGTTTATCTTGTCAAATCTAACGTCCTGGGTTTTAATCCATGTCGGTTTAGATTGTATTAATAGCAAAGTGATTAATTCTAAGCTATGATAATGTGTTATGCAGGGCAAGAAATGGCCTGGACCAAGAGTCCACGAAGGAGGCCACTGACTGAGGCGAATGACCACTTGGAGGGGTGGCTGGGAGAAAAGAGTGCTTTTTCCTCAGATGAGGATGTCTGCAAGGATGAAACTTCTGTTGACCTACCAGTTGTACAGAGGTCTCAAGTCAATAAATCATCCAATATTTCAAATTTGAAAACATTCCATTTAAAAGAAGATCTAGACATGATTATTACCTTTAAGAAATATTTGGAAACTGGTCTCAACAAAAGTAGTAAAATCATGAACCCTCATCTTTTCGACAGAACAAAAAGTCAAGCTCATGAAGATAAAACAAATCAATCAAGTAAAAATATCAAGGAAACCAAATTGTCGGTCTGTGAATCTCCAAGCTATGAGGAGCTAGTTCCAACAAATGACTTCTTGGAGTGGTGGTTTGAACAGATGAGTGGGGCTTCCTCTACTGAAAATATTTACAATAAAAAATCTACGTCCTGTACGGGAAGACTTTGCGTTCGCATTAGAAATTTTATTCGGAAACTAAATTTTTTCAAAACATTTCACAAGTAGAGGATTTTAATTACAGAATATTTTTATCTGAATTTACAATGGGTTGTTTTAAATAAAATAGTAGATCTTAAATTTGTGTTGGTATTTTGTTAAATTTATTAGTAAAACTTTACATGAATTGTTACCATATTTAAATTTTTGTATTGATGCTCAAATTTGTTTTAAATTATCGTATCTATGATATATATATTAAATCAATCAAACACTTTTAAATTATTGTGAAATTGTTTTATTTCTTTGTGCAAACATTAAATTTAGCTCTTTGTAAAACTGCTCATTGTACTATAGTAAATTTGATAATAGTTTATTTAATATATTCTTAAAGTTTTTTATTTAAATTTGTAGAAAATTATAAATTTCAAAATATCGAAACTAAATGTACACTCACATCATTATAAAACAACAATTTAGATAGTTCAAATTTAATACAATTATCTCTTGTGTTTCTAATATGTTGAATTAATAAGAACAAGTAGGCATGCTTTATTTTATGGACAAGATCTTGAAGTAAGTTCACTAAAATACATTATAAGATGTATGCATATATTTGTAGATAACGGGGAGAAGAACGAATTTGCTGCCAAAAATATTTTATTTCCTCAGCTTAAATACCTGTAAAGCATTTGGTCCATTTCTGTCAGAACATTAAAATCAAGTGATGTGTATATACATTCAGTTTAATTTATATAAAATCAACTTGTAATATTTTAATAATCGCTGATTTTTGACAACAAATCCAATTTAATTTCAGCCAAATGCTTTTAGCACACCTTGGAGGAAAACTATAGTGATTTATATTTTATTTTAATTGGTGAAATTTTTGTGATAAAGGTATCTTGCTGATAGAGATTGAAGTTTAATCTATTAGAGTTAAGATAGCAATAGGAGGGTGAGTGACTAAGTGGATCTTAAGGCTGTATTTATAAAATATAACCACTATTCCTATCTAAAAATACAGAGCAATTTAGGCCGAATGAGATATTTGCTGGCTTACGAATATCGTCTATATACCGACCTTGAAATAAAGGAATTCATATTTCTTCCCCATTTAGCTAAACAAGTTGTACTTGAGTTGATGAAACTCATATAATACTCTAAAATTTTCCCTAATAATATTTGCAATCTCGGTTTATATGGTCGAGTTTAATAATTATACCCCCCACACGTGGCTTTGGTTTCATCAAGAGAATCTAATATTACAATCGGCGCTGAAAAATATAGCCTAAATACCTGTCCGAGCGATTTGTATTTTACTAAACTACCTCGAATTTGCGAGGAGGGAGAGTGATAAATCATTTGGAGAATGTCCTTAGTCTAGGTTCGAATCACAGCGAAAGGTGATTTTACCCATATGGCTCATCATAGTTTTACCATGCCTTCTCTAAACTAAAAGTGCGTGCAATTCATTTCATTCAACCACCTCATCATTACATTTATATTATGAAGTTAAATAACGCCTTTGTTTGAACTTATTAACTACACAAATAAAAATATAACACACAAGTATACTCATTTTGTTGGAGCCAAACAAATCCTTGCAGATAATAAAATATATCTATAATTTTTTCAAACTATAAGCCTACCATTTAAAGATTATTTGTGTTTTTTTCGACGGCGAATCTTTGGATTTGTTCTTCCTCCGGTATAATATCAAATTGGGACATAATGAAACGTTGTACTGGGCTCATGTTTGAACGAACGTTGAAACGGAGACAGTACAAATCTTCCAAGAGATATTATATTCCTACCTCCTTCCTTTGATCCCAAAAGTACACGTGCTTTGCAGTTAGCTCCAGAATCTTTGTCAATAAACGTCAGCCAAACAAAATTTTTTAGCCACAATCTTTGAAAATGCCTTATTCTTCCTGACTCCACAACATTAGTGAAATCATAAGTTAGTGGTGGTGTCCACAGATCTACTAGTATACAATATTTTAAGCCATTGGATATAGTTCCTGAATCATTAAAATGGCAATATCAAATTTATCTATATCAACACTTTCTATTAAAAAAAATAGAAATTTTACTAGATTCATTGGTTGAGGGTGATTCACAATTCAAGTTCACTCATGCGCACACTTACAATTTCATTTCCTGTGGGTTTCGGATATTTTTTCTTGAAAAAAGCAAATAAATCTCTGTCCTTTTCGTTTTGACGTTATAATGCCAATAATAGCAATCAAATTACATTAATATCAAAACCAATGATTAGTCACAACATGTAAAAAAAGATGTGGATGAATTATTACAATCACTACAAACAACATAAAATAACAAATAAATCATGATCCGGATCCTAGATTATTAAGAAAAAATTATAGCAAAAACTACATAGTTAATATGACAAAGATACTGAAACAATCATAATGACAATTTCTCATGATAAGTAAGGCCTACCGATAAAACGCGCACAAGCAACATGATTCACTAGAACCAGTCGTTCAGGTAAACTAAAAGCTTCTGTTTCTAACTATTTGCTATTGACTGGCTTGAAACAAACTAGCGTATTTTTCAATATACAGAATTAAGCCTCTTTAAATATAGCACACTTCACCCTTTTCACTCAGGTCAAAGCTTGTGTTACTACTTACTAGACAGGTGATAGGCGTGAACATCTTGCGTGTATAGAAAATCAAGGTCCTGCAAAATTGTATGATTTACCTGTGTTTATTTAAAATAAAAATTGATATTTTATTTTGATTTTTGCATCAATTTCTAGCTACCACAGGGTGGTCAACAGACCCTTTGATCTTTCTCCATCTGAATTTGCATCTTCCTGCATAAAATCACAGAAGTATGAGTGCTTGATTGATTGGACATCAGACTATTCCATAAAAGAGAACTTTGCAACTGAGAAGTCACTATCAGAATTTTTGTGTCATTTAAAAGACAAATTAAAAGTTTTGTCAGATAAAGCTAAATCCATTCTTCTGCCCTTTGCAACGACTTATTTCTATAAATCAGGATTCTTTGCCTATGTGGCTATTAAAACAAAATACAGATTCCGCCTTGCAGATCGAGATCTCGGTTGCAGATATCCAAATTCTTTCTCCAATGTTTTGTCTTACTTTATGTTGTGTTTTTTTGGGTTTTTTTCTATTTTTCGTTTCTGCAGCTATGTAAGCTCCTTATTTCTGTTGATTTAGTGTATAAAATAGCATTTTGAATAAAATAAAATGCTCAAATATTTAAAACTACCTTTCACTGTCGATATTGCTACCATTTTGTTTAGTACCTATGTAGATATTAGTGAAAATATCGGTTTCCTTATGGCAAAGACACGTATGCGCAAAATTGATTCTTTGAGAAAATTATGTTTAAGGTTCCAATAATTTTCAAAGAATTTCAACAGAAAATATTAGGTTTATATCAAAATAAGCTAGATAGTACTCGAAAAACCATTCATGCTTTTGCTATACGATAAAATATCGACCAACAACTTGAAAAATGTTTTTAGGCGAAAACAGTCAAAATTGCAGATACGTGCCTTTGGCGTAAGGGTGACGATATTGCTCCATGACGAGTTTATCTCCTCAAAAGTGCTGTGAAACTCAATAAGTTTAGGAACCACTGGTCTAGTCTATTGAGAAAATAGCGCCTTAGCAATGCGGCCACAAAATTGGGTGGTGCTTAAAACAAATTAATTATTTCGAACGATTTATCAAAATGTACAGAGAATATATTAAAGCAGTATTCCTCATTAACTGAACGCCTAAAATTAACATTACACACCCGGCATATCGTCTGTCTGCAGACGTATGCTAGCTATGTTTTAAAATATCACTCTTCAGCTTATTAAATGGGACCGTTCACTCCGCACATCAGCGACTCACTGTATCGCAAGCATACGCCCGGTGAGCGATATTTTGGAAACGTATCTAGTATATTTTCATAGGCACATGCGCAGTGGACAGTTCACGTGCGCGCTCTCTCTCTCTCTTTCTTTCTTTCTCTCTCTCTTTCTCTCTTTAGTCATCGGCACTCAGCATTGCAGTACATGTGTTTACTTTGTGTTGATTGGTTGGCATGGTTTGTTGTTATTATTATTATTATTATTATTATTATTAGCACCGCGTCTTATTACCCGTTCGGGTTATACGCACTTAGGCTAATGTGTAATGGTAGGGTGATTGTGAGATTAAATGGAGGACCTACAGTTTAACGTGGAAATCCGAACCACGGTGGAGGCCTGGCAGTCCTCACATTCACAAGTTGGGTTTGTTGTTGGTTGTACTGTCTGTTTAGAACAGAATATGGAACAATGTATTGAAGAAGTGCGTTTACGTCCGATGCTTTGTGATACTGCCAAGGAGGTGTACAGGGATTCCGGTTTAAAGGATAAAGCTTTGGATGAGATCGGAGCCTTTTCTTGGAAAAGAAAGTAAGTAAACACAAACAGAATTTCCAGAAATACCATGGATGAAAATTCAACCGTGATTATTGATTACGTATTATCTAAATCTTATTTACTCACACGCCTTTCTTAAATTCACACATGTATTACAAATCGTATTTATTCAATATTCAGTTAAGTTTTAAATAATTAAAAGTATAGCATAAATAACTAAACATGATTATGCCTTGTGTTGTCCTTAAACATGCTGCCATTGTCATGGCACACTACCTTCATCAGAATTAAAGTAATTGACAAAGTAATTCCTAACATTAGTTGCTTCTTGAATGGCTAGGGCTCCAAATTGAGGCAGAAGTTTCCAGCATGTTACGTAGGCCTCACGAATCTGGTGTGCTTCCTTAAAACATAGTTATTTATGAAGTAGTTTTGTAACTTTTATAATTTTCTGAATAGTATCAAGTTTGCAGGTTAGCGGTCGAAGAAACTTACGCCACTTTTGAACTAATATGCCGAATGAATTTTCTACAACTCTTCTTCATCGGGATTCCCTCTAGTTATAAACACGCTTTTCATAGGTTTTGTTGGGTTTTTTGTCCCGTGGAAAGGGACGCAATAGAAATCGCTTTAGTAGTAAACCCTATTCACCGACAATGACGTAAAGAATGTTGACACCACCTTGGATAAGTGTTTCATCAGGAGTCACAGATAGGCTGTAGCTGCAGTCTTTTACCTAGAGCACTGTCCATTAAAATTCCACTATCACATTATTTACCATAAGACCTAGTATCTATATATATGAACTTATATTCCGAGTCAACTAAACCTAGAAACACTCTGGGGTAGTATTTTTTATGGTTAAGAAAACTAGACCCAGAGTTTGGTGGTGCCTGGATGGCAACACGCTTACCATCGATGGTACAGATGCAGTAAGGGAAGTTCCATCTGTCTTTGAACCCCTTCTCAATGTTCTGCCACATAGCTCCATCTGGTGTAGTCATGTGCAATGGCTGCATACGACTCCATATAGCTTCACACACTTCTTCCACAATGTTCGCAACAGTGCAAACACCAACACTGTAGTGGAAGCTTATTGTAGTGTGTGTGTCACCAGTTGACAGCAACCTGGAAAAAAAAGTTTTTAGGAGGAAACTTGAGGGGTGAATGGAAGAAGCTATGAGACTGCCATTTCCAAGCTGTAATTCGGAGAAAAACAAAGAGTGGACAGGCTGCAACAAAATTGGAAACGTAGAGATATGAGAAGCTTATTCAGTTCTTGGTCCAGACAATGATTCATAGACCGTAAGTACTTGTTAACAGTGTATAAATATCCTTTAATCATTAATAATTCACTATGGTGTTACTCTATTACCAAGATGTAATAAACTTTTTGTTAGATGATCAAAAATACTTAATGTATTATAGAGTAAAAAAAAGATTTAATTTTATCATTTTCATTCTTTTTTTACATCACCGTAAAAACCCTAAATTATGCATTGTTTTATACCTTGGATAAATTATATTTCCTTGGAAACATAAAAACTCATTCTGTAAATTAAATATTTTTCTTTGGTTAAAAATAAAAACTAAACTCCTACTTAATTTGTACGGTGTAAAAAATAAAACAATTATGGCAAACATTTATTAAACAAACCAATGATAGTAGTTTAGAAATATATCATTTTGATTGCATAGATATTATTTCTTCTTCTTTATTTTTCAATATTTACTTCTGATCACAAAATGGCCGCTATAATAACTGGTCCTTGCACATAGTTTACCATTTATATAATCTCTATGATTGAAGGAATTAATTTCTTAGACTAGGGAAATATTGATTATTTTTTTTTAATGTTGTTATTGTTAATTTGCATTTAAATCAAAAATATTATCTATAATTTTCAAATTAAAAGGTTATGTAATCAATTTCGCAAAAGTATTTTCTGACACTTTGTTTTGCGCATGAACTATAAATTAAAAACGATACAATGATGTTTAAATTTGTTTTTAAATGTAATATAATTTCAAAAATTGAGAAAATTATCTTGAAATGTATTTATTTAGCTATTTCAATTGTTTAAGCATGGGATATAAAGTTAATTTTTACTTTTTCATATAAAGATAGAGATTGTGATCGTGAAACTGAGATTAGGATGAATTCTTACGTTTTATGTGAACATGAACTCAAAAATGAGGATTTCACAATTATGTCCGTCCCCATGTATTTCTGTATGTCTGTCCCTGAACACGGATCCGAAACGGTTTGATGGATTTTGGTTTAAATAAATCTAAATATTATAGGGAAATATCATAAAACTTTTTTTTACCTTAGCTCTTCATTTTATGGTAGTTTACTGATGAGTTAATTTTTGCATTTCAAATTTTTCGTAAATGGCTTTAACAATCTTGTTTAAAATGCCTATCTAGAATTGGTTTGACATGACAAATAGCACCATATAATTGGATTTTAGGAAAAAATTTGTTGAAGGGTAGCTTACTGATGACTACATTTTCAAACACTTGAAATATCTTACAAATGTCTGTAACTATTTGGTTCCAAATGGTTAGTTTGGGTGTGTTTAACGTGACAAATAATCCTTTATAATTGGTTTTGGGTAAAAATTTGATAAAGGGTATTTTGCTGAGGCGTTATTTCTGTAAATTTTTACTATTTTGAAAATGACTATAATGATATTTCTTAAAATATATATCTGTAAAGTGCTTTACATGAGCGTGATATGTAAAGCTGTGTACTTGTTTTGGGGTGAAAAGTTTGCTATGGATAGTTTACTGATGACTTAATTTTTTAATTTGAATATTTAAAATAATTGTTTTAGTGATTTCTTTAAAATTAATATCGGATGTATATTGTACAGTATATATCAATTATAATGTATCTTTATTTATCTAAAATAAATTAATTTAAGTGTAGTACTTTTAACAAATTATAGAAAATTTGAATATTTTAGAAATTGAATGAATTCAAAATGGAAATCTGTTCGTGGTTTTTCGTGATAAATAATAATAAATTTTATTTAAAAATTAAAAATAATTTTCGGAGTAGTTAATAAATTTTTTTTAGTTTGAATTTTCTTAAATATAAAAGAACAATTTGTTTTAAAATGTTTATATAAAGAGTGATTAAAGTGATTTACGAGAAAATGTGTTTGTTTTTATGAGTAGAACTTATTTAAGGGTATTTTACTTAAAACATATTTTTGAAATTTTTCTTCCAAGCTATTATACACAATATAATAAAGTTTGTTCGATTGTATCGTACCATTTATTTCTAATTAATTTAAATATAATAGAGACCTCTTTAAAGCAAAATCTAAAGTAAGTTTGTAAGTTCTCTTAGCTGTCTAACTCTTAACAGATAGAAGCACCACTCAAATTTAGTCAAAATTAGATTTTTCCATGTACCTTGTATTTGTAATTTTTTTATTTTTTTTGCAATTTTGTTGCTACACACAAAAAATAGAATATATAAACTTAAGAATAATAGTCACACAACAATTTAGAAAGTTATGAAGTATCCAATATTTTATACATATATATAAATAATATATTATAAATGTATTCCTCTACTTTGTTATAATGATTTCTCTAATGGCCACGGTATTTCTCACAAAGATATCACTAAAATATTGGTTTGAGATGATTTGTCGTTACAACTGCTGACATGATATAAAAATATGTTGTTTCTTAGATTTATGATTGGTTCCTATATTTTACCACAAAAAAAATGGATGACATATTATCACGAATGGCTGAACGTTCAAAGAGGCAATAAATTCTACTTAACATGTGAAGAAAGTTCATGAACTTTGAGCAGTGGGATTCCATAACATTTTTATTGTAGACTAAGAAACTTAGCGTATGACCCGAAAGGGTATTGAGACTCGGTGCTAAAAAAACTAAGAAACTTATGAGCCACATAGGTGGGCACGTGAACTAAACGTCAAGCTCATTTCATCTGTTAATAATAAGAAATAAGAGATTTATAAATAGTTGCTAGCCTATTGCATTACAATCAATTTTGGTCTGCAGTATGTAGTCAACGCATGTGGTAGAGTACCATTTGTCGATTATGACTTACAGTGTAATAATTAAACTATATTGTAATGAAGTTTTTTGAAGATTTTAGAATTGTTCTAAGAAAAGAAAATCATTCTTAAAGTTGTTGAATTATTAACTAAGATAAAATTAAAGTATGTGTCTCATTGTATGAGATGATAAAATTTATGTTAAATAATAAACATAACAAGAATATTATACAATTAGACATTATACCCTAATACAGTAGCTTAATGTATTGATTAAATAAATAATAAAATGTTTGAAACAAAGAAGTAATTAGTCTTGAAGATTCAGTTAAATCATACAAGAGTAAACTAAAATGCATCTAAGAATAATTTATTTAAATAAAAAGGCTATAAGGGGAAAATTAGGAAAGTCACATTACACACATTTCCCCAGATAACAACTTTTATATCTCAAACACCATAATGATCCTAGCAAATTATTTTTTAATCAATTTAAATATGCCATATACCTCTTTCAACCTAAAGTGCTTTAGGAAGGTCTCGTGATTGTCTAACACACGACAGCACTAGCTCAATTTAAATGTGATTTAGACCTCTTTTAACCATAACCTAAAGTGCTTTAGGAAGGTCTCGTGATTGTCTAACACATGGCAGCACTAACTAAATTTAAATGTGATTTAGACCTCTTTTAACCATAACCTAAAGTGCTTTAGGAAGGTATCATGATTGTCTAACAGATGGCAGTACTAACTCAATTTAAATATGATGTAGCCCTCTTTTAACCATAATCTAAAGTGATTTATAAAGGTATTATGATTGTCTAACAGAGGGCAGCACTAACTAAAATTGTGTTCAAATAGAACTTTCCCCCTTTTACCCTGTATCCTTTATTTGTTAAAAAGCTGTTGTGTGAGCAGTTTGAACGATTGTTTAAATTAATGAACGAGAATATCTCTTACTATCAACAATTACAGCTTTCTTTACTAAAATAAAATGTTCTTAACAAATATTTAGTCGGGTTGTACCGGTGAGGGAAAGCTATGAGAAGGTTGGGGTTTCAATCCCAGGTGGCTATGTACTGTGGCGGTTTTATCCTGAATGGTTTCTTTCTAAAAAAATTTACACCACATTTTACATATACGGGTTATTTCCTATAACCTTAAGTACGACAAAGTGAAGAAAACTGTACTATTTTAATAACGTAAAAAGACAACCTACACTATATTAAACAACTACTTGATAAACACATTTGTACTACTACAGTTAATTTACAGAAATAGTTCAATACTTGTATAACCCACTTCAGTACCCGCACGGTCTTTTGCGCTATTTACGTGTCAGACTAGACTGCCGATGATGGAGAGAATGAGGTTCGAATCTCGTTCGGGCGTACTGAGGGTGGTTTTTCTAAACTGTTTTTCCACTCTCCCTCCACGCAAGTTTGGGTTCACTTCCTCTAAATATAACCTTACTAATCTCTCAAACATTTAGCGTAGTTGTCACAAAAGCGTATAACTCGAACGGGTAGTGAGATGCGGTGTTAAAAAAATGTGTTATAAAATATTTAAATGATTGAAAAACTGCTTTTGTGTTAAATAAATTTTGTACTAGTGAATTTTATAGTAATTCTGTTTATATTTCTATGATATTACTTAGTCTAAATTTTTTTAAATACTTTCTTTTATAATATTATAACTTGTCTAATATGTTTAGTGGTTGTTTGTTTAAACATTAAAACATCTGCATTTTATTTTAAGGTTTTTAAATTTGTTTGGTATTAATTATATTAAACAACTTGCATTAGAATGTGTTCTATCAATAAGTTCATTTAAGATGCACTTTTTACACATAAGATTACGCCAATACATAGTTTGCAAGTTAGCTTAACATAAAACATTGCAACTAATAGTATACATAGCTTTATATTAAATAAGCCAAAAATATTTACAAATTTGTTTTAAGATATGATCATAATTATATAATTAATATTTTGAAAGCATTAAAACCAGAGTTATCTTGTTCTATAAGCAATCTCATCTACAACTAGAATAAAATTAAGGTCTTGAAAAAGGTCAGACGTTTTGTAATAATTTTTGTGCAAATCCACAGCTCAACATTTTTTTTAACAAGCCCACTTAATTTTGTGAGAGTAAAATCAGTCCTCTAGTCGTTAACTCAATTATTTGAAAGCGAAAACTAATAATAAATAATTCGTTCATACCAAGGTTTAAAACTGAGACTATTATTAGCATAGAAGATGGACATGCTACTAATTGTCAAAACGTGCCTGATAATAAATTGCCTTTTAAAATAATAGTAATCGTAACAATGTAAAAAATGTGGAAGATAAATAAGTTTACTGGTTCATGCGTAGTGCCCTAAAACAACATTATAGTTTAGTTTAATCTAAACTCAAAAATAGCAACACACAATGGAAATCATTTCAAGGGGGTGACATTGGGAGGGGTGTTTGTTTTCCCATTAGAAGGCCACATCAGTCAAGCCGCATCCTAAACCAAAACGCGGCACACACACATACAACGATGGATTGCCTCATCGTAAAACCACGCCTGAAATTTCGCATACTAATAAACCGTAACCCCCGCCTCNTTTCCACCCGCTTCTACCCCTTCCTAACTAACATCCATCCACCCCAATCCACCCCCTCCAAAATAACACAAACTACAACACTCACAGTCCGTCGGAAAATCAAACTGACATGTTACAACGATAATCCATAAATTCTTCCGGACTTGCTCTCTACGTATGTGTGCAGTACAATCCCAGCGAAAACAAACGTAACGCAGAGGGCTGAAAACAGAAATGTTATTTTAACTATACGCGGGGAAGAAAAACATTTTTAGTTTGATCAACAAAAACAAATGTGTTATAGTTATGTTGTTGTTTTTTTGTAAAAGCCTGCATAGGACAGACTTACACACCTATTTAATACGTACCTTGGCACAACTGTTGATGACAATTTGATACAGAAGGAACTTGTTCCTATTTCCTCGCCATATTCTAGAAAAATATACTGACCAAATTATTGAGGATTCGTACCGGCGCGGCGGTACGGTTTGTATTATGTCCAGCGACGTGTTTATTAAATTTAGAGAGAATATAAAGATAACGCCACTTGTAGGAATTTTATTATGTCATTGCTTACGTCACCAGTACACAGCAGATATATTTTAATACTAAGACAGCCAAACACGCATATTATTTTTAATAAATAGAGTAATTATGTTGATTAGACATTGTTGTAGATTTTAAAGATATATTTATTAATTACATTTCCCAAATATGATTTTTAACACCTTAGTTTGTCTTCCATATAGCTTTATGTATGAAACCTGCTGGCTTGTGTACTGAATGACGTCACAAACTCAGCCAATCAAATGTGTTTCTCCATCTGGGGCTACCTTCTATTCTCTTTACATTGTGTTTACTCTTGCGCTGGACGGAACGGCTTTCCCGGGCGTGACCAATTTAGATCGGATACCATGCTCTAATTCATTGCACACACGGGTAATGTTTCTTTACGTAGCTCAGTAAAACTATTATTGTGTGAATCATCAACTATCATGGTGACTGTTGGCAAAACAAGTAACTCAGTTGAAACTATCATTTGACTCATTTTCTGCAAAGGATAACTAACACCTAAAATATTGGCGTGCCTGTCTTATACAATTCATGTTAATATTATTTTATATTCACCTAAAATATGAAAAACGCATTACCTCCAATTATAGCTCAAGCTTTGTCCATATATAAAATAAACTCCCTTATGTGGTCAAATGGTCCAAGGCGTAACACTCGCAATATATTAAATTGTTTATGACTGGGATATTGGGGTTTCGAGTCCCACTCGGGCGTACTTATATTTTTTTACCTAAAAAGAGTTCAATTTTTCTCTCTCTCTCTTTCTCTCCACACAAATGTGGGTACACTTTCTCTAAGTTCAAACTTCTTCAACTTAGCACATCAGCGTTATTAATCAGTATGCGTGAAACCCGAACGGGTAGTGATACGTGAGGCAAAAAAACAACATTCAAATTAGGCCTGCATATTGCTTATGGTACAAATGGTATTAGGTAAGCGAAGACGTTTCTTGGAATGAAATGAGTTAGAGGGACTGATAAAAGTAATTAGATATTTTTGTTGTTATTATTATTATTATTATTAAGCACCGCGTCTTACTACCCGTTCGGGTTATACGCTTAAGTACTAATTACGCTAATTGATTAGGAATTGGGAAGGTTGAATTTATAGGAAGTGAACCCGCATTTGCGTGGAGGGAGAGTGGAAAACCATTTAGGAAAAACCACCCAAAGTTCACCCGACTGAGATTCGAACCTCGATCTCCCCGTCCTCGGCAGTCGAGCTCAACACGACTAGCGCGTTAGCCAACTAAGCCACCGAGGCGGGTATTTTTGTTATTAACTGTAAGACTTTTCTTAAGAGCTGCATACACAACACACTTATCCCCCTATATCCCCACATATATTTTTATGTAAGAACTACTTAGACATATTTCGACAGATTTCTAGTGGATCCCTCCCCCTCCCCTAGAAAAATGAGCTTTCTACGTCCATGTTTATGCTTGATGGGGTATTAATGAGATTCTTTGAAATCGGTGGTCTTAGGGTGAGGTGCTCGCCTCAGGATTCGATGCTCGAGGCTTCAAATCCCACCGCGGTTGACAGGTTATTTCTTGAGAGTTAAAAATACATAGTACAACTTCCTTTGGAGGGGAAGTAAATTCGTTGATTCCATGTCGATTGTGACATGTAAAATAAATCTGGAAGGTATGTGAAAATACCTTTCCCGGCAAAATTGGTAAGAACCTTCGCTCACGCTCATAGAAATTCTTGTGTGGTGATACAATAAGTCAATTAAGAAAGTGCATGTTAAATAATTTAAATAAATTAAATAAAAATATTTATAAGATAAGTTAATTTGGTACTATAATGCACTTCTTTCAAAAATAAATAAAGTTTTGAAACATTTATTGTGTCATGGCATATGTATATGTTTATTTTTGACACACCCAAATTTATATGTTATACTTGTATGTTTCCAGCACCCAATTAGTCCGACATAAAAATCAATTAATAACTCTATGATATAAGGCCATAGTTTTTATGTGATTATAAATAAATACGCATACGAGTATCTAAACCCCGCTTAACCTTAGAACAACGATAAAATGAGAGGGTCATATTAAATAGGACTTAATTAAAAGAAAAATATATTTTTAATATTCAAGTACATAATCTATACATCTTTTATCTTAGTAGTAATTCGTTTGAAGATAATACTAGATAATGTTTGTATAATGTTTCTTGACTATTTTTCTTCATACAACGGCCTTTTGTAACTTCCATCAATTATTACAACAATAACACACCTTTTTATGTGAATCACGTAGTATATTATGGTTTATAAGAAATGTACAGCATCATTGAATAAGTTTATAATATATGTCAACAAATATAAATATACAATAAAAGTCCAACAAACGTGGATGAAGGGATAGTTAAATAAATAAATGCCGTCAAAATTATTATTTGGTTCAGAGTTTTGAAAATATAACTGACAACGATAATATCAGTTCGTACATCATGCGATTAAAATTTAAACTCATTAAAAATTTAAAATACTTACACAATTTGGAAATAATTTTATTAATTCTTCTGTAAAAATTAAAAAAAAATTAAAATATACTTATAATTGTGTTATTAGGTATATTTGTTTTTTATGTAACTAAATTTGAATGTGACGCTTTGTAGGTTCTAACATCCAATACAACACACCACCCGAACGGGTAGTGAGAGGCGGTGCTAAAAAAAATTCAATTTGTCGGACAAAAAAATCATTTGTTTACCTTACAATCAAAATTTTTCAAAATCAAATGTCAGCATATCAAAATATGTTTAATAACAAAATTGGGCTTGCTTTATTTTTAATTACAATAAATTGGTAGGCTACCCTGTTTGGTGTCATATTGATGCGCTTTACCCTCAAATTCAGTGGTAGTTTTACTTACAGAGTGATATTTTAGATATTTCTTGAATAGTGTGTCACTTAAAATAAAATGAAATAAAGAAAACTGACACAGAAGTGTTTGGACACGTACTACCAACGAGCAAAATACTATATCTTTTTTAATCAACTTAAAATAATAAATATATGTTTTTAAGGAAATTTTGGAATTATCTTAATTCCTTGATACTTTAAATACTTGGATAATTCTATAAACAGTATTTTATCTTTGTATTTATAATTATTTGAAGCAATCACTTTTGGCAATGATTCAGAGAGTTTTAAAATAAGTTATTTCAACTTAAATGTCATTAGTTCTAAAGAAAACCAATTATAATTTATTCATTTTTTATAAAAGCACATACTTCGAATATTATCATATAAAATCTAACAAACTCCCAAAATCGAAACTGTAATCTGCATTTTTGATTAATGCTTTATGTGATTATTATGTTAGGTTAAAAAGTAGAGGACAGCAGGGAGAATTGTTCTATAGTTGTGTAAAGAGACCTGCTATGGCGAAGAAAATTTAAAGTCTGTTCAGCGTAGGATTTGTTTTTTTGAAAGGCCTTTTTCCCTACCAGAAAGCTATTATATAGTAGGATATTGGTAGGAAAAAAGACCTTTCAGAGAGTAATTCCTTCCGTGAAATGAGTATACCTTGAAGTGTAAGGAAGTGTTGTACAGGGCGTACTTTGTATCCATGGTCCAGCAGAAACATGGACATTGAATGTAAGAGAGACTAGAAAAGTGGAGGCCATGGGAATGAAATTTGTGAAAAGCATGCTAGCTGTCACGAGGAAAAACAGGACTAGGAATGAAGTTATCTGGGAAAGAGTAGGCATACAGGGAGTACATGAGATAGTAGAAGAAGCAAGAATAAGATGGTATGGGAGTGTAATGAGAATGGAAAAAGAGAGAATATCAAAGAGAATAGTGGGAAATGAAGTAAACCCTATATAGAAAAAAGACCACCAGAAATACTACGAAAGAGATGAGAGAAACAGATAACAGAAAGTGTGAAAATGAAAGTAGAAGAATGGAAGTGATTTTTAGAGGAAGAGTGGTGGAATGATTTAGGAAGATGAGCTTGAGAAAATACTGAACTGACCCGGCCACAAGCTTAGAAACAGTTGTTGATGATGATCATAATGAGGTTGTATGAAAGTTATTAAGACCAGGTTCCTACTGTCATTAAACAATGGTTGAGATTTGTAAATAAAAGGTATGAACAAAATATTTGCACACAAATCACAAACATCTGATTTTACTGTGACCTTTGCCATAAAAAAAAAACCTGTCACCTGTACCATCAAGAACGTTGACTTCAGTGATATTACGCCTGGGTACGTTTTGTTTTATCATAAGGTGTATTTTCTGAATCTGAAAATAATCCAAAATTTTTTTTGGTCAAATTAACTATTAAAGTGAAACACATCTGTTGAAACGCGCTTTTAAATACGTATAGGTCACCACTAATGCAACTCTCTGGTATGATAGTTGACTAAAGAAAGGAAGGGAGTTTCAATAAGTTAGTATACCTCTAACAACACACTAAAATCCACCCCTGCTCATCGTAAAGAGGTGTACTGTTCCTTGATATTTATTGTATGTATACCAAATTCTTGGGGAAAGAGAAGAGTCTGGGGATTGTAAAATAGTGTATTGCTTCAAGAGCTATCTGTGTAAGAAATGCTTATGGGGGAGGGGAGGTTGAGGATCGTGAAGGAGTGTTTTGTTTTTGGAACTTTTTGAGTAAAAAATACTGGGGAGGGTCTGGAGGTTGTAACGGAGTGTATTGTTGTAGGAGCTCTTTGAGTAAAAAATGCTAGGGGGGGTATTCTGGAGTTTGTAACGGAATGTATTGTTGTAGGAGCTCTTTGAGTAAAAAATGCTGTAGGGAGGGTTTGGATTTTGAAACGGAGTGCATTGTTGTAGGAGCTCTTTGAGTAAAAAATGCTATAATGGAGTGTATTGTTGTTGGAGCTTTTTGAATAAAAAAAATGCTGTTTGCGGGGGGAGGAGGGTCTGAAGTTTGTAATGTAGTGTATCGTTGTAGGAGATTTCTTAATAAAAAAACTCTTTGGAGTGGGAAAGGGTGGTATCTGGGAATTATAGTGAGATGATGGTTTTAGGAACTCTCTTGGTAAAAAAAATGTTCCAAAGGTTTGAATCCCACTCGGGTATATTGAGGGTGATTTTTCCTACATGGTTTTTCATTTTATATATATGCAAATTCAGGTACACCTCCTCTAAATTTCACGTTTATCATCCCTAAAATATTAGCGTAATTAGTACATATAAGTATAGCCCAAATGGGTGGTAAGACGCAGCTTTGGAATAAAAAATATCTATCACTCTCATCGTTGGGCATGTGAACTAAGCTTTAGACTTGACAATCTTTCTAGAGAAGGGGAGATGATGTTTCGAATCCCAGACGGGTGTACTGAGGATGATTATTTCTTCCAAACCGTTTCCCAAAATCCCTCCACCCAAATCTAGATAAATATCTAAATCTTACCTTACTAGTCCCTAATCTGGTAGTATAGTTATAATAATTTGTATAGCCCGGATGGGTAGTAAGATGCTGTGAAAAAATAAGTCTAGCAAGTCCTAACGTATATTATTATTATTATCATCATCATCACCACCGCGTCTTACTACCCGTTCGGATTGTACGCACTTACGCTAATGTGTAATGGTAGAGTGATAGTGAAATGAAATGGAGGACCTACAGTTTAACGTGGGATCCGAACCACGGTGGAGGCTTGGCATTCCACACATTCACACATTGTGATTAATACACGTCTTGTCAGAGGTGAAGGAAGGGTTTGGCAGTCAGATAAATCTGTGCCGGAATAGAGGATTGAGCCTTACCCTTAGACCACCAGGTCACTGACTACTGTCGTATGGAAAAATTATGCACCTAATGGGTCATTCACACATGGAGCTTAAGCACATAAAACGTAAGTATCTCACCAATCATCCTTTTCAACAGCTTACCCCCCTATTTAAGTTTATCATCTCCTCCCCCTCCCAACAGTATCTACCCCCTCAGGCAAGGGCAGGACAATGATAGAGTATCTCGCAGTCTACAAGTAGACATATAAAGCAAATTGGTTAGATTCGAGCGGGACCATCCCCTTTGATGTAGCACTCGTTCGGTTCATTTTCTTTCGTGAATTCCCCGACTAACTTTCATCGCCCCCTGCTTTCAGAGTGAGTTAGAGTATCAGCCCCCACCACCCCCACCCCAACACATACGTACACTCTCTGCCTTCTATATTCATGAACCTAACACATGCCCTTCAGGAACATATTAAGTGTTCGGGTTAAAGAGGATATGTACTTGCAAATCGAACAGTGGGACAAAGAAATACTCATATGTAAATCAAGTAAAATGTTGGGGTATGTTCATGTAAAGAAATGATCCCCTCCCACCCCAATTGAAATTAAGATTCGGTGGATGTTTTTATTTTATTTATTGCTCCTGACTTTAATATAGTTTCAGGTTGCTTTGTAATCTAAACCCCTAATAGTATGGTTTTTTACTAAAATAGTTTACTAAATGAAATAAGATTACCTAAATGGAAGGAAGTGTAATCACAATTTGGTTAATTTACAATCTTTTAATTTTATTTTTTTAGCACCATGTCTTACTACCCGTTTGGGTTATACGCTTATGTACTAATTACACTGATGGTTTTAGGAATAAGGAATATTATATTTATAGGAAGTACACCCGCATTTGAGTGGAGGGAGAGAGGAAAGCCATTTTGGGGGGAAAAATCTCAGTACACCTGACCGAGATTTGAACCTTGATCTCCCAGTTATCGGCAGTCTAGTCTGAAACGAGAGTAGCGCGTTAGACCATGTGATCACAGCGGGCTACAATCCTTATTGTGGTCTCATTTTCAGTAATAAACTATGTTTGAACACATTAATTAAAGTAATATATTTTCTACAAGTTTTTATATATATATGTATGGCAATAGTTTTGCTGGTATAATAATTATAATTTGAATATAGGCTTATTCATACATGTACAGTACGTACAAACTAATTTTACATTTCCAAAAATCTTTTTTTTTTCCTCGGCATTATTTTGACTAACGATTCTCCATTTTTATTTAAAAACATATAAATTACCTTTTCTGTACAAATTAACCAAATTTAAGTATAAACGTATAATGTGCTATACAACAGTTTATTTTATTTCTAATTAATTCATTAAAATGTGCTTTTTTAGATTCTGCCTTACCAAACGTTCGGGATATTTGTATTTAATTACATTTATGGTGTAATATAGAATTTAGATTAAATGTATCTGCATTTGCATAGAGGGAACGTCAGAAATAATTAGTCAAATCTACCCTGAGTTTAATTGACTGGGCTAAGAAGTTTAACCTGCCCATTACCTACAAATTGGACCATATGAGTTTGAGGTTTAGTCCTTGTGCCAACTGAATTTGGATATATTATTTATTACATAAATATCTCGCTTTTGTTCACATAGCAGATATAAGACTTTATTTTCATCTTATCAATAAAATATATTAATTAAACTTATTATTTAAGCTAGAATAATGATACATAATGCCCATTTATATTTTATATTAATTGGTAAATATATGTACGTTATTAATAAATAATATTCCAATGTCATAAAAAAATAGTTTGAGGTTTCTAAAAAAAAGAGCTGTAGATTCACACAGAAATCACCAAAAAAATCTGGAATTGCTGCCAAGGTTTACCAAAAGTCCTTGGATTCAGACAAAACAGAAAGTTAACTTAGGGGATATTTTTACCTGGGTGTGATAGCAAGTTGAAACCGATTTACAATTCATACTAAAAGTTATATTAATTCAAATATTTCTCACATGTAAATACTGTTCTATTAAATTAAATACGTGTTAAAATGTACGTCCGCGAAATTTTAGGTAAAGTTTTACCTTTACTTGCTTTATTACTGATCGCTAGGTATGAACCAATTTTGAATAATCTCTTGCTACCGAGGTTGACCCTTCACTATTCCCTCTCTCTATCTTTGGTTTCCTCCAATCTCAATAGTGCATTGACCGCCCACTAGGAGCAGCAGTCAGTCCTCACGTTCGCACTTCAAAGAGCAGCGGGATGGTCAACTTTGGACATACCAGAGAAATATTCCCTTCGCTTGTTATCTCCGTCCCCGCTTTTCTGTCTTTATCTCCGTCCCCCTCCATATATAGCCCAATTTTAATAGGAAAGGTTATTTATAAAATACATAATAATTTTTTTAATCTAAAATTGATAACATTTTACAAATAGTATCTTAAAGATATTGATAATATATTTCAAACGTGACAGTTTCAAATCTGATGAGCTGACGTACGAATATCCTAAAATAGATATAGTAATTTTACTATCCGACAGATAAGGTATTACCTATAAAAATTTGACTGTGCTTACATGTTTGTATTAGCCTTATTTTGCTATATGGTATCTAAAGAAAATGGTTGATCCTTTACTTATTTCAAGCATCAGAAAAAAGAAGTCTTGAAAGTAGTATCAGAAGCGAAAAAATAATGAGGTAGTTTAATCCAAATATTATTATGTTTATGTTTCCACATACTAAAATGTTGATTATGGTTTTATATCTATTTGTATATTTATTCTATATCTTTAATTTTCATACTTATCCTGTTCTACTTACCTTTGATTTATAGTAGAATTTTTGCCATACCGTATATTAAATTAATAAAACTAATAAAGATGGATTCACAAAATATGAATATAACGCCTAGTGGTATGTCTCATTTATTAACTAAGAAGAACTTTTAATCAAGCTAATGTTGTGTGTGTTTTAAAAGCTTATATTTCTAACACTCCAATATTTATAAACAAACAACTGTTTCTATCGATAACGATCCAATACCGGGGTGTTAGTAAATAAATGAGTAGAAAGTATCGAAACAAAATTATTGAGTAAATAAATGGTATGGTGCACCGGACAGACTTCCTTTATCTTTTATCCTAAAATAGAAACATTTACTAAAATTCAAAAGCTCTGTGAAACTAAATAATATACATTGTTGCAGTAATACTCCAACAAATAGAATAAATGAAATAATATACATTATTACATTAATATTGAGAAAAGAATAACATCTTTGTCCACCAAAGAGCAAAATGATCAATTTCAATCTTCAAAGACTTCCATACAAAATATATATTTATTTATTTACAACCCACCTCGGTGGCGTAGTTGGCTAACGCGCTAGTCGTGTTGAGCTCGACCGCCGAGGACGGGGAGATCGAGGTTCGAATCTCGGTCGGGTGAACTGGGGGTGGTTTTTCCTAAATGGTTTTCCACTCTCCCTCCACGCAAATGTGGGTTCACTTCCTCTAAATTCAACCCTCCCAATTCCTAATCCATTAGCGTAATTAGTACTTAAGCGTATAACCCGTACGGGTAGTAAGACGCGGTGCTAAATATTATTATTTATTTACAGATACACATTTGTTTATCGCTTAAAAACTATTGATATTATAAAAATAGTTTCCAAATAAAATATTATTATTTTCACTAGTAGTACGACATTCCAATGGTAAGTTATTTTGTATCTGAAATTGTTGTGAAATTATGATCAAAATTTCTGATTATGTAAAGTAGACTAAAGGCCATGTTCATGAAAACTGAGAGTTTTCAGTTTGTAAGCCTGTGTAATGTTAAATAGTGCCTATATACTAAATGTAATCAAAATCATGAGAGTGGATTTGGGGAAAATCGATTGTTCCTCTTTCTGCTCCTGTGGAAACTACCCTTAATTTATAGGCTTAGATATATCTAATTCCAAAACTTCTTTAGAGGAGCTTTGGCTTAGACTCTAAGCCAAGATACAAACAAACGACATTGTGAAAACCACTTTTTTCAGTTTCAGTGGGTCATGAAACGTCGACATTTATCAAAATATCAAAATCACAAATTCGATCTCTTATTTCGATCATAATACCATTCTCTCCGAGGTGTCAATAGAACTTAAAAGGTATTGGTATTAAAGGAAAGTATCGATGTTATTAAAGATTCGATCATTTTTCCTATACCCCTAGTCTTGGTTATTTGTAAGATTAGTGACGTAATTTAAAGACAATATTCTCAGCTCTATTTTAAAAGTTCCAAGCTACAGTTTCTCGTATCTGTCAAATTTAAAATAAATATGTAATATTAAGTGAACAATTTTACCACTCTAAATTATTGTCTTACATCTTATCAACAAAATTATATTTTATTATTCTGGATAACCTTAACCTCAGACTGTGGCCAACATTATCAAGACGTTATTTCTTAAAACGTTACAAAGTCAACTTTTCTTTATATTTTATTTCATTAGAAGTATTTGAAGTGTATTTTCTGAACCAAATTAATAGATCATCATACGAATTATAAGCTTGATTTTATAACAGACACGAAAGATGGTCACATGGCTGTCATTTCAGCATCGTTAAAGAGGAAATCCAAATTTAAACAATCATAAATTTTTTGACCAGGTCGAGTATCGAACCTCATAAACTTAGCTCAGACATGATATAAACTGAGCCAAAATTAAATGTAATAACTGATAATACAATTTAAGGTCACGAAATTTTATTAATTTATCTTGGTAATAATTTTGAAATTGTTCGTTACGTATTACTTTTATGCATTTGTGTCTAATAGGTTTAATATTAGTTATCTAGTGTTATAGGAAAGGATAGAAAGCCTAACTCTGATTAAAGAATATATTTGAATTGATTGCACCAAAAGTTTCCTTTTAGATTATATTATTTATTTAGTTTCGCCACGCATTGGTATCTGTTCGGGCTATGCGCAAACATTAGCTAGGTACTCTAATTACGTAAAACTGTAAAAAGTAAAGTTTTAGGATAAATAAACCTGTATTTGCATGAAGGGGGAGTACACCATACCGGGATTTGAACCTCTATCTCCTCGCCTCACAGCATAGTCCTAAAGCGATGTACTAATTTGTTGATCATCCATCCTCTATCGAAGCGTGTTCCAAATAAATGATCTCCTTACATTTTGCTTTCTTAGACTAGACCTTACAACTCAAGATAGCTATTACTCCCATTTAATTGTACCCTCTATTTATCCTTGAATGTAACAAACATATCTTAGTTGATTCCATTATGGTTTTGCTTATAATGCAGGACTATAATTTGATCATCAAGGTAATACTGTGACATTTCACGATAAATTATATTAAAATGTCCTCAATTTATTACACCATGGTGAAACTTATAAGATAATCAAGTGTCAACGAATGAATATTTCTATGTAGGATAAGAGTTCTTAAAATTTCCTCACTTGATTCCGCTATGGTGAAACCTATAAGAAATTGTCAGAGTGTAATCAGTCTAGGTAAGATTATTATACATTTTAAATTAAAAATGGCACTTGGTCACAGTATTCAAACCTGGGACCCTTATATTAGTGTGCCACTACTCTACACGAATATCAAAGCATATAAAATGGAAATGTACAATTAATTGTACAAGCGCTAGCTTTCTTCCATCTAGGACTTTTACGTTGCAGGGTAAATTGTATTAAAAACGTAAAAGAAAGTGAACAAGATTAGACCACTACAAATTGGCTCAGTCGATGGTTTGACCATCTGCTGGTTTTGAGTTCGATTCATAGCATGGCCAAAATATTGATTATTATTAAATTATAGATCTTTAATTTCACATTGATGAGTTGAGAGCCAGCGACCCGAAAGATATTTAAATTCTAGACTTAGGTTAGTTTGTAAGTTGTGTACTGGTCTGAGTTGGTTCAAAAAGTGTTCGTTCTTATTTTCTCTCAAACCCTTTTAGAGATAAGTATTGTGATCGTCAAAGAAAAATCAAATTCTAAATTTTGAAAAATGTTGACGTTTTATAACCCCCTGAAAACGCAAAAGTTGGTTGTCATTATGTCGTTTGCCTGTCTGTATCTTGACCTAGGGCTGAAACTATTTTACAAGGTTCTTCTGAGGAGTTTTTGGAATTAAATATACAATCCTAAAATTAATAGTGGTTTACTAAGGGGCAAAGAGAGAGAAATTATATTTTCTCAAAATCTGCTTTAATTAATTAGATTAAAAATCGTATCTAGGCACTGTTTTACATTGTAAACAAAAATCAGCTCTTATTTTCACATTAAAATGAATTTGATAGTACTTTACACTAGCGTAAATTTCCACTTTTGAACATATCCTCCCAAATATTTTTTAAGATAAGAAATATCTTTTCATTATAAAGTTGCAGTACGATTAATAATAAAAACCTTTTCATTGAAATATATATCTATAAATCCAATAGATTCTGAGTTTTTTTAATAATTTTTAATGGAATTCTCGAAAATTCAGGGTTGATTGTTATGCTCTTTGGTAAACATATTTTACTGTTATCTCAATTTTTTTCAGTAAAAATGCATATTATTTCATTTATGCTCTTTGGTGGAATGTGATCCTCTTTATATCCATAATGTTTCTGCAACAATATTTATTATTTATTTTTCCCAAGTCTTACAAGTTTAAGTAAATGTGTTCGTTTTAAGATAAGTAAGATGTGGTGCACCGTACCACTTATTTGATTTCCACCGCATATCACTACCTATTAGAGCTATCCACACTTAATTATACTAAGTCATAGGGCTGAATAAGGCAATAATTTTAAAGGAAATGTACTCGCACTTGCTTGAATAAGAGAGTGGTAAAATATTTAGGAAACACCATCTTCATTACACCTGGCCTGGAACGGTATCCGTATCTACCCGTATCGAGGAAACCACGTCAGATGATCTTGGTGGCCTAGTCCTGGCGCCCACTAATGCGGCAACTCTCACGACTTGGTGGCCTAGTCCTGGTGCCCACTAATTCGGCAACTCTCACGACTTGGTGGCCTAGTCCTGGTGCCCAACTAATGCGGCAACTCTCACGACTTGGTGGCCTAGTCCTGGCGCCCACTAATGCGGCAACTCTCACGACACTCCAAATAGAAAAAATATTCTAACATAAATTTTGACTTTGTAACTCTTCTCTATTGTGAACAAAACAAAATATACAAATAAATGTGAGTAAGAACGCTTTTTAAATTCGTATCTTTCAGTCTTGAGAAGAACGTTATTTCTAAACAGCCAC
Organism: Timema genevievae; assembly: GCA_902155825.1. NCBI lineage: Eukaryota > Metazoa > Arthropoda > Insecta > Phasmatodea > Timematidae > Timema > Timema genevievae. The sequence continues at coordinate 45,677 of CABFWO010004434.1, forward strand.
TAACTTATATGACAAGTAGCAGGACCACACTGGGGGGAAAAAAAATATGGAATTTACGAGGTAACTGTCACGAGATTTTTTTCCTCCCCTCCTATGATCGTAAAACTTACCGTATTTCTTCTTTATATGATTACAGTTCTATATTTAAAAAAAAGTTAGGGGCCGTATACAGGGAACTACGCTGGTTGTTCCTATGTCTCAAATTTATTTATAGCCGAAGAAAGAGGAACAGTGCAGAGATTCTTTTTTTTCTTAGAAAGGGGGTGGTTGGTAGAAGAAGGGGATTAAATGGTGGCTGGAAAACCGCGATAGAGAGTTTGAAGTGCCTGGAGAAAGAGTATGTGTGTTTTAGAGGGAGGCTGGGGGATTTCCTTGAGTTATGGTCCACACCCTCGAAGGGGTGAAGGGTGCAAAGAGGTGAGGAAAGAGGAAAAGGTCATTCAGGTGACCACTTCACTTCACTTCACCTCAATCGACCTGACCTTGACCGACCTAGTACTCGACTAATTTTATTAAGAGGCTTGTTTCACAGCTCACACCTAAATTTAGTCCCATTTTAGTAGGAATAGCCTTTTAGAGAATAAAAGTCTTTGTTTTACGGCCAAAATATACATATATGTATTATATGATTAGTATTATTTATCGGCATTTATTATATCTATCAAAAGGGACAGCTGCAGATCAAATAACTTGATGTATTAATATATGAGATTAGATTTAGTAACTTTTCTAGCTGTAGGATAAGTTTCTTCGTTTAAAAATTGAACTGTGGATCACAGAATGCAATCATTTTATATAAATAAAGAAAATATATATATATATTTACATAATATTTCAGTTAATTTGAGATTATGTACAGTATAGTTTGTGGTAATTTTTATTACTATTATTATCATTATTATTATTATTACTATAGGAATTATTTATTTAGCTTATAATATTTGCATTTATTAATACATCAAAAAAACGCTCATGGCATTCTAGAAGAAGCCATTGAAATTTTCTGACGATTTGAGACAAGCATAGATATGAAACGCACACATTATCTCGGTGATGTAGATCGTAAGGCTTTTATAACAACGGTAAATGAAAAACCTTATGGACTCATTGACATAATAAAAACTTATATGTTTTGTACATATCCAAAAACAAATGTAAACTCGGTTGAGAAGATTTGCCAAACAAATTAAGCGCCTAAAGTTTTCTACTAGTATGTCACCAGGTGACCATAATGGACTGGCCGACAAAGTGATAGATCAGTTAGAGTTATGTAAAAGCAGTCAGAACTAATCACTTTCAATTAAGGTAGTTTGGATAAAGGCAAAGTTTTGAGGGAAATGGGTATCAATTTAGGTATGCTCATACCTGACCTTGCATCATGTAAAAACCTGGGTGAATTTTGTGATGGATTACAAAGAAATCTCTGAAGCTCATCTAAGGAACAAAAATGACCAACCCAAGAAAGCTCTAACGATTCCGAGTATGAAAATGTAATACACTAACAGTGAGGCGAAAAGAAAACTAGTTTATATATAATGTAATGGTAAACTTTAACTGCGGTTTCCCAATCTTTTACTAAATTATAGGTACTCATTACCGAAAGCGTTTTTATGCTATAGCCTTGAAATTACTATCCCATGGCTCGGACTATCTTAGCAATCCAAGAATAAAAATAAATAAAAAGGGAGTCTTTATATTAATAAAAAGACTTTGATTTTTTGTCCATTAAAACAATATTCATTAATTATTATTTTTTAATGTAAACTTATTTGGTAACTATTATTAGTGCACTTTATACATAGTAAGCTGTTCTATGATAGATAGTTGTAAGTCTGAACATTCCATCTCTACTCTGTCTTGAGAAAAGTGTTGGCCCTACCTATAGTTTCCTGAATTAACATTGTCAGTATAGGGAGGACCTTACCCCCTTAAAAAAGGACCTCGACTATTTTGACACTTTTTTTTATCAATTTTAATTCATTACTGGGCTTACAAAATAATATTTCCAACCATTTTAAAACACACTTTTATCTGAAATTATTTTGTAAACCATCTCTTAAGCTTCAAAAGCCATTTTAATTAATTTAGTTTGAATTTTAGATTGTTGGGGATGGATCTGCTTAAGTACTATGGCCACAAAGTCAGAAACTTAGATATGGCTACTTGTTTATGGTTGGAATTTTAATTTTAGAGTTGTAAAATAGTTAGAAGTTTTTAAAAGGTTATTTCAGCTAGAAAATAATAATTTTAAAGTTGCACAGAAGGGGATAAAGCTATAAGATGGTGAATTCCCCTGTGGTACCTCAAAATAAAGCTCATCTAACCTATTCTTTCAGTCCTCTTTTCATAATTTTTAATATTAAGTCAGAGTCATTCTTGGATTGTCCAAATTATAGTTAATCAAATCGATAAATTGGGCCTCTAAGCATCCACTTGTTCACTGTAGATACAACTTGACGGTCACAGGGAAACAGGGATAAAGTCCCATTTTAACTCAAATACGTTAGTGCTACCATCTGTTAGGCAATAATGAAACATTTATAATGCACTTTAGATTATAGTTAAATGTGGTATTTGCCATACTTATATATTTAAAATATATATTTTCTGGGATTCTTTTTAGGTTTGAGATATAGCCTAGGCTTAAAAGTTGTCCTGGAAAATATGTGTAATGTGACTTTCCCCTATTTCCCTTGTATGGTTAACTTTTAAACAACACCCTAAAATGAAATCAAATTACTATTACGGCTCCACTACTTTCATTTAAACAGCGTTTGGCCTGATAAGCCACATAACACCATCACACCTATCCAAGAAAACATATCAAAACAAATAAATGTCCCGTAACTTTTTGGTTTCTATTGAAATTAGAAGAAATTGGTAAAAAAATGTATTCTGGATTCAACGTAGCCTCTCTGCAGTCAGACTTGATTCCAATCACGTACTGTGAGCAATAGTTTTGTTTGATCAGGATTTGTGAGGAATAAGAACAGATTGTCTACTCAACACAACTTTTATAAGTCCCTAAACACGCTTGTAGAAAACTATACGATACAGCCAGCGCCTCCTTCCCACACCATTCTTGTTCAGGTACCCTGAACCCTGTAACCCTGAAAACGACCTGGGCCAGTTAGAGGCCCGTACATAAATAGAAGACGTGACCCGAATTACGATCGTCTAGCTAGGAAATGTGCAATCAGATAACACTAAGAGTAGAGATTGGATTTGAACCCGGGTACTACCCGCAGAATTTAGGTTTAAATTATTCACTAGTATGTATTGGCAAGGAAAAGGGGTGTACGAGCTTATTACGATTTCAATGTTTCTATTAATTGGACGCCACCTATGTTTTATTTTATGCTTCGAAAGTTCTCCGCGTTCAATTTGCAAATATGAGACCACCAATATTAAATTCGTGTCTCCCCCACCAAAGAATATTGAATCATTTTAGCTTTTACAAATCGTATATTAATTTTGACTAAACAATTTTTAATAATAGTTTTATACGATTCATTAACACAGAGGTTGCTGCCCGGGGTGCCAAACAGAGTATATATATAAAACCTAGCTTAGCCTGGGAGCTATTCAGAATAACAGTAATTCACTTTTGATACTAACATGAAATTTGACATATCGGTATTTTTTTTGTTGTGAATAAGATAGGATTTAGTGTCACTTTTAAAAGATTCTTTTACAGCCACCATTTTGAAAAAATGTTACCCTAAAACTGTATTTTTCAATTATCTCGTAAATTGTTCGTTATATCAAAGTATTTTATTCATATAAAAAAGATAATAACAAGCATGTTTTATTATTTTTATATGTAAACCTAACCGTTTTCGCACATACTCGCAGAGAAACGTTTGGACTATAGTTACCATTTGTGGAGTTTCCATTCAGATTATATTCCTATCACGCCCAGGTTACGTTAGGTTTGTAGTTGCTAGGGTTGGGGATTATTTTCAAATTATCCTACTATCCTCAGATAATATGGTGGAGGTGCGTGAGGGGGAAGGGGGGCAGAAAACCCCACCAGGGCGCAACATTTACCTGGTGCGCACCTGCATTTACAGGATTTCTTCAAGTGGTATTCATCCCTATTAAGAGAAATCTAAAGTATAATGTAATCACTTTCATTAAAACACAATATAGAAATGTGTTTTAAATTTGAGTTAAATTAAAATTAAATGTTATCTGGAGAGAAAGGACGCTCACATCTTGTGATATTTGAGAGATTCGATATTAGTAGAAGTATCAAAAAAGTATATCGATTACAACTAAGAATACCTTGATTTGATATAACAATTTTAAGCAATTAATAAAAGGAATTATAAGGCCTTTTGTAGTTGGGAGAATAGCAGAATCACAAAAAGGAACAAAACTGTATTGATATAATTAATTTACTAAAAAAATATTAGCTTTGTTGTTTATGACGTTAATAGACATGATAAACAAAATTTCATTTTTCAGTGGCACCAATTCGTAAACAACTTTTTTCCTTACTCTCGACACCTCAGAATGAAAGTATTGTGATCTTTAAAAAATATATAACTTGATATTTTGATAAATGTCGACTTTTCATGACCCCCTTAAACCAAAAATATTGTTTTCGCAATGCCTTCTGTCTGTCTGTCCATCTGTCTGTCTGTCCATCTGTCTGTTCGTAGCTCGGAGTAGAGCCGAAACAATTTTACTGGTTCAGATAAAACTTAGTATCTAGGGTTTTCATAAAGTCAGCCCCCTCTGCCCCCCGAAGAGTTTTGGAATTAGATATCCAAACCTAGATTTAAGGTTAGTTTATTGAAGTAAAAAAGATAAAAAATAGATTTTCTCGAAATACGCTCAAACGATTTTAATTAAATGTTATAAATAGACACTGTTTATTTTTACAAACAGGATGGAAATTCTCATTTTCTCAGGTAAATTACCTTGAGGGACATTAGGGATATTTTCCAATTTTCATCATTTCTTCGCAACTATTTAAGATACGAATTATCTTATCATTGCAAATTTGTAAAGATAAAGATACAAATCTTTTATTTGAAACACATTTTTATAAAACCAATAATTACTGAGCTATAATCAAATATATATACTTTTTAACTCTGGTCTGAAATTTAATTTGATTTTCATGCTCTTTGGTGGAAAAAGATGTTTCTCTTTTCTCAGTTTTTCTGTAACAGTGTTCCTAGCTCCAAATTCCATAGAGTAAGTAAGTAAGAGTGTATATTATTTAACTTATGATCTTTGATGTAGTGATTCTACAACAATGTATAAATCTATTTTTCATTTCACAAATCTTACGAGTTTTTAATAAAATGTCTATTTTAAGATAAAAGAGGGAGAAAGTCTGTGTGTTGCACCGTACCGTTTATTTTCAATTCAATTTTAAATATTTTCACTGTAACTTATATTGTACTACATTTATAAAGACTCTAGGACTCATAATTTAGATTATATATTCGAAAAAAATAATTAGGATTCAACCCACATCTAGTTATTTAATTTTAATTATTGTGTCCAGAATAAAGGTTATTAATGGTTCAATATTGTCTATATTATGAAGGTATCTAACAGAGAATGCACCATCACTAGTATGGAAATGAGGTGGCATAATTTACATGCACCTAGCCGAGATTCAATCACTAGGCTCCCCATCAACGTAAAACTAAGTAAAATATTAATCTAACTCCTCACGTCATTCGACTCCCGATAGATACTTCATATTTTATTCCTATCTCAAACACAATAAACTATAATCTAAGTACATATTGAAAAATTACCCTTGAATATGGAAATACAAACAAAGATCTTTGACTTAAAAGTTTTAATGCTCTACTAGTAAGATATTCAGATTCGCCTCTTGTTCAGAGCTACACATAATTTATCTAAGGCAGAATCTGTTATGACCATGTGAGATCGTCAGCCAATATGGTAGCAGTCTTGACGACTCGTAGAGAGATATAAATAACCCATAACTTTCTTGAAACACCTAACGTTTACCTACCCTATTCAATCTATATGGCAGGGGTAAGAGATGTGAGTAGCAAGTAGATAAGTATGGCTTATTTTTACCACTGGTAGTAAGCGTTTTGTCCAACAGAACTATAACATCCGTTTTAACTAAACGTTAGCAAGCTTACCTTAGTTTTGTTCCACTATGGTGCTGTTTAAAATATAGCGTCGCAGTGTAATTGATCAAGAGTAAGGTAGATTCATTTCAGGGTGGATAGATTGTGTGTTTTTCACAAGCGTTGAGTTACATATAATACATTGAATTATTTTAAGTTTATTGTTTTTGAACCACTTATTATTACCAATTCTGGTTGTGCTCCTATGGAGTAGTTACAATAATGTTTTATGGATTAGGAAGGTTTAGTTTATATAAAGAGCACCTACATTTGTATGGAGGTAGATTTGAAAACTATTTAGTAAAATCCATTAAGTGCACCCAACTGGGATCGAGCATTGATCTCCTCGTCATCGGCATTCTAGTCCACTACAAGAGTGGCGGCTTAGAACATTCTGTTACCGAAACGTGATATATGTTGAAATTAGTAGATATTTCGGATGTATGCCTTTCGTAAATATAACTTAATTGTGCGACACATGATCCAAACAAAATGTTAAATTCAACATACTATAGGCAATATATATTCAAATTTATGATAAAAATGTTGTTATAAAACTTTAAATTGTGACCCAATTTAACAAAGTCTTTATTTAAATTATTTATACGTATTTTTTAAGATGTCTTACATTTTGTTTAATGCTAAATTATGTGAAACATCCATATGCAATTTGGTTTTAATATTTAAAGAAAAAATGTTTGTCAAAATATATTTTATCTAAAAATATTATTTTAATAGCATAAATCTACATTCTTATTAAAACTATATCAGCCACATATATTTTAGCATTAAAATGTTTTCCAAAGATAATAAAAAGCTTTGTGGAGAAATGATGATGTCATAATGATGTTACTGTGCTGAGCACTTAAAATTTGATAATATTGGTTGTTAATAGGCCTTTTATTGATTTTAAAAGTAAGCTTCTCTGAATTGTATTGGTGGTTCCAAAATATTTTATAAAGTAATAAATCAACCATAGTATTTAATATTCAAAATGTACTTTATATCAATTTGCTATTAGAATATTTAGTGTGAAAAGTTAAAAATTGAAAATGATATAATGTGGGTGATAACGTAGGTTACATTACATAATTAAAATACAGTTTCTGTTATCGTTATTTTGTCTCAACAGACGTAATGGCCAGAGTAAGCGTGCGTAGACTAGGGGTGATACATGTACTACAATATTTTTTTATTTTATTTATTTGAGGTATTTAATGTGCACTTTCTGAACAGACTAATTATATCAGCCCACGAGAATTTCTATGAGCGAGAAACAAAGAGACCACCAATTTTATCGTAAAGGTATTTTCAAACACCTTTCAGGGTTCCTTAACATGCCACAATCGGCATGGGAACGATGGCTTTATTTCGCCTACGAAGTAAGTTGTGTTACGTAATTGTATTGATCAAGAAAAATCCAACGACCCCGGCTGGGTTTAAACCCACGCACATCGATTACTAATATGATCACTTTACCCCAAGACCACCAATATCAACTATTATAGTATTCTTCTACAGAATAAAATAAAGGAAATGTTAATGTAGCTACCGGGCAATGTTTAGCACTCATATATCCAAAATAATTGTAGCTATGGCAGAAAAACTACAGATTATTAATCACTCATAATGTATTGGATAAGTAAGTACGGTTTGTACTCGCGAGAAATAAAGGCATCAATCTCGCTTTATCGGGTTTCTGTTAATGATAGCTAAGAGTTTTAACCACAGCCGGGTGTCAAAGGAATAATTTTCCTAAATGTTTGCTCAATCTCTTTACACGCAAGTTCGGGTACATTTTCTCCCTCTGGCCTATTAGTTTAGGAATCCGGATATCTTGTATGAATAGTAAAACACGGAGGATATAAACATATTATTCAGTTTATCATTCTTTAAACCCGCGCTGGATGGACACGAAGTCTAAATGTCCAACTCGTTTTAGTCCTATTTGACAGTGACGGAGAGGTTGGGGTCAGAATCCCAACAGTAGGTGTTTTTATAAATGATTTCCCACCCACCTTCCAGGAAAATTCGGAAAACTTTACTCTTAAATTTGACTTTCTCGTCCCTCTCATATTGGCGGAAATAATAATGCTTATGTGAATCCGCCTCGGTGGTATAATTGTCTAAGGCGTCACTCTCACAATAGACCGGACTGCCGATGATGGGGAGATTGCGGTTAAAATCCAGATTAGGGTTATTTATGGTGGTTTCGTTAAATGGGTTTATACTTTCCCTATGCGCAAATGTAGGTACATTTTATTTAGATTCAATCTGACTCATCCCTTACACATTAGCATAGTTAGTATATATGCGTATAACCGGAAAGAGTAGTAAGACACTGTGCTAAAACATATATATATATATATATTTACAGCCTAATGGGTGGTGAGACAGTGGAAAAAATTTATGGCTTAATTCTAGCACAAACAAAAAATAGGCACTTAGCGAATGGGATGCTTCCCAAATTTAAACTGCTTAATTTTCTACCGTGAAGGTGTTCGAACTCTGTAAACTTTAGATTGTTCCGTAACAATTTTCTGCAGTATCAACAGTAAGTTAACGTCTATTACGTTTTAGTGTCGTTACAACTCACGACTCTAACCACAATACGTGATCTCCTTCTCACTTTATTTTATTTTTTTGTCAAGTGTGCCAGAAACGCTACACGTATCTCTCCCTCCTTTTCCCCCTCCACCCTCCCTCCCCCCTCAACCAGTGTTGAGGTTTGGTGCCTTGCTGAAGAGTATGAGTACCAAAGCAATCGCTTTCAATCAATCCTATTCCCCTTGATCATCCACTCCACCAACCCTCTCTCCTACTTCGGTCATTTCACTGGCAATCTCTAACTCTCTTTTCATCTCTCCCCCCGATCATCCCCTCCCTTGAAGAGCATTTCCTACACCGTGCATCGACGATAAACCCCCCCCCCCCC
>CABFWO010004435.1:0-13062 GCA_902155825.1 Timema genevievae
GGGAAATTCACTTTTATATACGAGTGCTTTGTATTACGAACACGTTTACGAAACGAATTATGCTCGCAATCCAAGGTTTTACTGTATTTGCAATGCAATAGGATGCCAAGGAATAATATTCACTTTAATCTCTCTTAGGCCCTTCGTCCACAAAGGAGACCAAAACCAAGCAATTAATCACTCACCACCAAGAAACCAATCACCTAGGCAACTTTTGCATTTAAACAATGCTTCACTCCGCCATAGAGGAGACTATGACCTTAGCGCTGGGCGATACGATACATCCATCAGAAGGATACCAAACATGTTGGTCACCAGGCTATAAGTTGCCTGTTAGTCGTTGTGGCGTGCACTTTTGGAGCTGTATGCAGTGTTTTATTTTCATTTGTGCACACTTGAATTTAGATCTTTTCGCGTTTGTCCTGCAAGTTTTCACTTCTGGGTGACAAAATGCCACGGACAATGTCACTGCCTTGATAGTTCGACCTACGAGTCGTTCAAGCACTTCAAAAGTTTCCCTAATCATCCTATACATTTGTTTTAACTTAACAGGGTCCCTGAAATCACTGTCAATTTTGAACCACCTTTTTTATTTGTTTTTTCAAAATTCAGATGAGCCTAAAATAGTTTTTGGGCCTTTTTATTAGCTTTTAAGTACATGTAGCCAAAAACAAGGTCTTTATCAGAAGACAACATTCTCGCAACTGATAGAAAATAGGTTTCTTGTGTGGATGAGAAACGGAACAACTTATAGTAATAGACCAGTTGCCCACGATGTATCACGTCGCGTTGGTTTTCTCGGTGGACGAAGGGCCTTATACTACTAAAGAATTAAGTATTTCTACACAGAAAGTGATCATCACCAATGATCAAAAGAACAAGTGATTTTTTATTTGAGTCTTTTCAATATATTATATTTTAATTGACTTAATTAATAGGTATTCACATGATTAATTTTATTAATAATGTGTTAATTTTCACATTAAAATGACTTGACACTTTTATACACCCCGATTTTCTTATGAATGGACATATATTACAGCTATAAATAGTTACTAGATATACTTTCACTCATTCCTACATCAATCATATGTGATCTGCAGCTGTCACTTATAATATTATATTATCAATATATATAAAATAACAATAATAATACATTTAAATGTTATCATTGTTGCCACAAAAACAAAATATGTTTGTATTTTCTAAAAGGTGCTCAGAACCCATCATAGAGCCCCATAAAAATTGTTTTATTTTTAGTTAAATTTTGTTTTTTAAATCTCACTTTTCGGTGTTATTTCGTGTTTATTCAAAATTATATTCTATCTGAGGTGTTTAAGTATTATTTACATATTGAGACAATGCAAACAAAATTTAAAAAAATTATTATTGAAACCTTATGTATTTGCTTTAAAATTCTTTGTCAAGTTTGTCTGCATATTTCACAATTTTCTAGCCTAAAGTTAGCTTACACTACAACAAAATACTAATCAAATTGCAGCATGGTCAGAATTTCTGCTTAAGTTCTTCTTGATTTCGTGTTCATTTAAATATTTTTTTGTAAAAGCAGTGTTATTTCGTTTTATAGGAGGATTTCATGTAACAAGACCATTTTGTTTTATTTCTCTTTTCAAAAATATTGTAAACCATAACTAAAAACTATCAAAGGAAAATGTACTTGATTCCAACTTTGTCTGGCATTTTTCGCTTTATCGCGTCCTACCATTTTTACTGGGCTCTACCCATTCGTAATAAAATGAGGGCATAACTTAACCTTTCTCCATTAGACAGCTCTGTTATCAAAATTTATGATTGGCTGGCTAGTTTTATATTCTTTAATGGAAAAGTAACAATTGGACACAGGAATCGAACCAGGGACACTTGACTTAACGTTCCGCCGCTCTACCACTTGGCTATCTATTATTCGTCTCGTGCTTAGGGTCATTCTTTATTCATATTTCAAGACAATACGGGAGGAATCCTAAATAGCTCAGTGGTAGGGTATTGGTGCACTCAGTAGTGCCGAGCTTGATTCCCGTGTCCAAGTGTTATTTTTTAAATTTATGAATATACTTGAGGTGGCTATATCCTTAACTTATAGATCATTTCGATCTTCCAAGCTTTGCACTTCATGAAGGGCAGACTTACTTTGACGGGCTACATTATGGCCCTATCTTATAAACTATGCTATAGTGTAACAAACAATGCCATCTAAGCGTGCTACCTTTAAGGGTGAATGAAGTGTACATTCAACTATACAAGCATTAACTTTCTTCCATAAGCGAGTTTTGTTATGTTTTAACTGTGACTCATCAATGATGAAAGAAACGTAGCATGTATTTTCCATATATTACATATTCTAACTCTTACGAAGTTGCCTACTTGGAGATTTTGAAACTATTTTACAAAGTGGGTTGCATCTTAGCTTGACGCACTTAGGCAGTCTAAGCATTATAACACTTAGACGCCAATGTACAAAATATAAAGAGAGGAAATAAAATTAGAAGTTCACCCTGAGAGGGCTCTTGTCTATGTGCTGATAACCTTTTCCCTCTTCCTCTGATGAGTTTATACAGTCACTTTAATATTTGCGCCTTGAAAACATTGACTTGCTTATACTACCACGGACTTTTTTAATCTGCATCTTGGCAGGAAGACTGCTGCTTACAAAAATACTAGCCTACGGTACTTAAAGATAAAATTAATAATTTGGTGACACCGTATGAATATTTTTAGAATTATTTAAGAATTTATGGTTTTTGTTTCAACTTTATATCTTTAAAACCCACCGAGTAAAACGTAAATTCATCAACATGGGAAATCCTATCTTGACCGGCCTTGACTTCACAGGTAGGCAAAGTCATTAATTATGTTATCGTAAATGTAGCTTAAGGTAGATTTTATTACAAGACAAATTCCCCTCCAACTATTCTAAATGTCATTTAGCCTCACTTTTTGTGTCCGGCGAGTGGCATGGAGACTTGTGGGTTGGCTCGTAGTTAAGGGTCCCGTTTTCGCTGTCCAGGTAAAACCTGCGGCGATACCATTTGGAGAGTGAGCGAACTTTCCACAAGATTGTCCCTTCTTTTAATACCGCTAACTCTTCTTCCACAGTTTTACTCCTCTTATCTATGACCTCTGAAATGATAAGAAACACAGTTTTTAGTCTACGTTCACAAACATGAGAGATAGCACAACTGTCATTATCAAAAGGTACACAAAAAGTTGTACACATTTTACAAATAGTGGTATGTACACAATATTTTGTATTAGTATGTTCAACACTACGGTATCCTGAATCGGTGTGCAAGCTGATTAAACGTCAAGCTCCTCGAGTCTAGTTTGCCGGTGACTAGGATGTCGGGGTTCGAATCCAATATTGATGTATTGAAGATGATTTTTAATTATTAGTTTTACCATCCTCCTTCCACACAAATGCGGGTACATATTTCCTTTAGTAAGACGCGGTGGATAAAATGATCCTGTTAACGACTTATTCTAATGGAGTGGTTTTCAACCTGTGTTACGTTTACTCCCAGGGGTGATCAAAAATAATTTTAGTAATGGTGGCCCTTTATTCCTCCCTTTTTCATTTTGCTCCAAGTTACCCTAATTTAGCTGAAAGCTAGGTGTTGGGTATGTTCTAGTTTTAAGTTGGTTTATAAGTTGTGTGCTGATATAATCAGTCAGTTCAGAAAATGCATATAAATTACCTTAGATAAAAACTAATTATATTTGAAAAATGGTTTGATTAATTAACTTGTTGAATTTAAAAATGTAACCTCTTGGGGTACCTGAGGCAAGTGTAAAACTGTAACTCATTGGGGTACCTGAGACAAGTGTAAAACTGTAACTCCTTGAGGTACCTGAAACAAGTGTGCAAATGTAATTTCTTAGGGTACCTGGGACAAGTGTAAAAAGTAACCTCTTGGGGTACCTGAGACAAGTGTAAAAATGTAACTTACCACCAATCTAAACTAGATTATCAATGCAGGTATGTAGTTTTTAAATAAACTGCTAAATTCAATGCATGTAAGGTATGAGAGCCACACAAGGCCTATTATTTTGCCACTCATAAACGTGACTAAATCTTATTTCACGTGTCAAACTCATATGTTCTGCAGCCGCCACTTTTCACACATAAGGGGTTTTTTCTGCGCCGCGTCTTAGTACCCGTTCGGGCTATACACCTATGATAGTTACGCTTGTGTGCTAGGGATGAACAGGGCCTAAGAACGCTTCTCACAAAATCTACTTTTTTTCAGTGTTAAAAAAACTATTACTGTATTTACATTTATTATTATTATTATTATTATTATTATTATTATTATTATTATTATTATTATTATTATGTGTTATATCTTACGACAGGTCCATTCCTTTTTTGTCAGTGGGACTTATACCTCCTCTGCCTCCTCCTTCAGCTCCCAGAATGTTCTTCTTTCCTTCAAGTAATCTAGTATTTGAATCCTCCTTCTTCCTAAGCTCCTCTTTCCCTCAACGTTTCCTTCTATGACGTCGTGCAGTAGACAGTTTCTCCCAGGGATGTGTCCGATCTACTTTGGATTGCGCCGAAGAATCGCAACCAAAATGGATCTCTTCTCAGCCACTCTTCTTAGGACTTCTTCATTTGGCCCCCCTTTCTGTCCACCTGAGCTTCTCAAGTATTCTCCAGCACAACATTTCAAAGCTCTCCAAGTATTTCTTTTCCGTCTTCCTAAGAGTCCAAGTTTCTACTCCAAACAGTGCGATGCTCCGAATGTAGCATTAAATAAGCTAATAATTATAATATACAAATAACATCAAAATATTTGATCTAATATTATGAGTATATTTTTTTTAAGTTTGACTAACAATATAATCACTTTTATGGTTTTATGACATCCGGGGTTTCTTTGTTGGCGGATCACTTTGAATTTTAACTAAAAGCTTCCAAAAACATGAAGAGAAAAGGAGGGGAAGAAGAGATAATATTGTCACTCACATTGATTAAGGGCCTGAGGGGGGGAGGGGGAGTGGCCACCTATTTTGTATTTATTTATCTCTTTTTTTATTGTCCGGTATTTTGGCACCCTATTATTTTTTTTTAATTTATTTCATCNCAGTCCTGGATATGAATAAGGTCGAATTTGAGAGTAAGTGTGCCTACACTTGCGTGAAGGGAAAGTGGAAAAACAACCCTCAGTAAACTCAAACGGGATTTGAATCCCGATCTCCCAGTCACCGGCAGTCCAGTCTATCTTGAAAGTGACGCCTCAAAGTCCAAGGCTTTCCAACTTAGGAGTACCCGAGGGCCACGATTGGATCCACGAGTCTAGCATCATGACCGTCAAAGGTGAGTGAGAAAATAAGACTTACGTGGAGACACAAATTATTATAAAATTAGAGGGTAGTTAAGTTTATTACTTAATGTACAACATGAGTTTTCCCCAAGAAAGTCCAAACTTTCGGTTTCTCGGCTAAAAAATATCAGTTTTACTGCAGTATATCACTTTTCCACGTGCCGCGGGCCGCCAGTTGGTAACTCTTACGCTAGACCATCCAGTCCGGAATATAATGATTTTAATCCCTCTAACGTCGTAAGGATAGGTAAGGTAAAATATAGAGGAGATGTACTGCGTTTGTGTAGAGGGAGGATGGTAAACCATCTGGGAACAAACTTTTAGTACATGCGAAAGGAATATGAAGCCTTATCTCTCCGTCACTGACAAACCAGACTAGATTAGCCCGACATTTATATTGCGTGTCTGCCAGGCAACTCGGCTCAGTATCAATACTGATATATATAAAACCTCCTTCGGTGGCCGCATAATCTAAGGCGTCGCTTTCGCAATACTATTTAAGTTTTCTATCACACTGAAAATAAATTGTTTCTATTAATTTTGTAAATGTTAAGCACCTTCCACATCTCTCCTTATCCAATTACCACTGAGAAATTTCCAGTTTTAAGACTTGTTTATCTGGAGTTATATTTCTACCCGTTTGCCAAATTTAATTTTTCTACCAGACTTATAAGTGTTTTTTTATAAACCCCACCCCTTACAATTCATGTAGTCCCATTTTAAAATTGTCATACTATTATATTTATTTGGAGTTTTATCTTTCTTTTATTTCCTTCCAAATATCGGTTTTCTAACATACTGGAAATTAGTTTATTCCATTAGTTTTTGAAATTTTAAGGCTTTCACCCCTAAACATTTTTTTAAACTATCAATTAGAAATGTCAATTTTTATACTTACTTAATCATCTCGAATTGTCCTTCTACCTGACTTCAAAATTTAAATTTCCTACCACATCCAAAAGTTTTGTTTCTGTTTATACGCTCCTCCCTATTTCCTGGGACCCCACTTGAAAATTTAAAGTTTTAAGGACTGTATGACTTTTATGAGCGGTCCCTAGAGCTGCCCGCTAAATTTCAATTTTTTACCACATTGATAAATAGTTATTTCTGTTAGTTTTGGTAGTTTGTAACGCTTTCACACTCTTTTCTCTAACTCACTCTTAGAAATTAAAGATTTCAAGATTTGTTTGGTTTTCAGGACTTGTTTCTCTACCTGTATGCTAAATTTTAATTTTATACCTCATCTTTAAAGTTATTTCTAATTATTTCGCCATTACCTAAACCCCATTTTGAAATTTCCCATTTTTATATTTTTCTGGTTATATGAGATAATCTTACCGCGAAATTTCAACTTCCCGTCTTATCAATAAGTGCCTTATCTATTTCTTAACACATACACACTTTCTGCTGAATATGTATATATATAGGTATCCATTCGGGTTATAGGCACACGTTAATATTGCTATTGGAATAGTTGTGTGTTAGGTATAACTTCAGAGGAAATGTACACGCATTTGTTTGGAGGAAAAGTGGGAAACCCTTTAGGAAAAATCGACGGACACCAATGTGGGTTTTGGGACTGTTCTTAAAAAGAAATCACTAATAACATACATAAATTATACAATAGCTACGCCCTTCTCATATAAAACATACATACTAAGCTCAATAAACATACACGTATTTAACAAACTATAAACTTAGGGCACACCGACTGAAAACAATATGTATTTAATATAACGACTTGAAGTTAGGTAGACATGTTAACTAAAAGTCAATCTCGTCTATTATCGTTTACTTGTGACTAACACCCCCGACGCGTGTACAGTGTTTTTTTAATTAAATGATGCTCCGTCCTCCCTCTACACTAATCCGGATATACTCCTTCTAAGTGCCTCCTCATTTCTACCCTACTAGGATAATTAAATGCGGATAACTTGCCATGTTACTATACAGTGAAAACACATAATGACATAAAGAAAGCTAATAAACAAGAGACCCATTTTTACACTTAACAAGCGTACAATGAAAATATACAATCCCTTAACTAAATTAAACTCCCTTTTCTTATTATTATTTTACTATATGATTATATGAACATTAAAGCATATTAAAGGAATTGTACCCGAATCTGTGTAATTGTTGATACACTTCCTGCATATTAGACCTTCCTCGTTATTTTCTCATTTGTGTAAAATACGCCAATGACCCGGACAGATACTAGAAAGAGAACACGCAATTATTTCCAATATTTATTATTTTTGCACCGGGTCGTACTACCCGGCCGGTATTCTCGCACTTTAATGGTGCTGGGAGGATAATATTAGATTAAATGTACCCTCATTTACGTGGATAAAGAGTATGAAGTCATTTAGAGAAAAAAAATCCTCAGTACTGTACGTGCGGCTAGGATTCGAATGTCAATTGACAACCTCGCCAGCAAAGCAAATTGGACCAACTTGTCGAGAATTACTTTATAGGCGATCTTTCTTGTTTTTCTTAGTGAAAGATACTCTTATAATTTGGCGGTAGTGTCCGAGTGCTGTAGTTGGAAGTGAGGGGTCATTGTTTGGGTTTAAAAATGAGATAAAACTTTAGTTTACTAAAATGACCGCTATGATCGCTTGTAGTCAAGCGTGTCAGATATGGTACACCCACGCAAAAAGTAGGCCTATTATGCAAAGTGATCTTTAAAAACTATGAACAGAATGAGATGTGGCTCAAGCCATTTTAAAATTCCGACCTGCTAAAGGCGAAAGTAAAATATCTAATGTTTCATAACTAATTACCGTTAATTTTAAATACATCTGAAACCTTAGTACAGTATGATAAAAAGTAAATAAATAAAAACAAACTGCTACTGAAATTTTTAATTTTAATCTTATAGTAAATAGCTAATAGTTTAGAAAGTGTTAAGTCGATAGTAATGAAATATTTACACATTTATCCATAGCAAATTAAGTCAAATATTTTTACAAAAAATCAAACACTTGCATTTAATGGGTTTGGAAAATTTGATAAATCTAATTTCATCAGTTAAAACAGCTTTTAAAGAGAGAAAAAAAAACACAATTAGAATCCGTTTTGTTTAGAAAAAAAAATTGATTTTTTAATAAGTTCCTATGCACGATTCCCCTTAAGAATCTCTGTTTCAGAGCTCGCCTCGGTAAGTTACCATAGTCCTTCTTGTGAGGGTGGACTAGAGATGGACATTTTCTACAGTGGCGGCTTGCGGTGGAAGGGTTAAATTGTAGAGGTAGCACCTAGGACCTATTTTACTTCAAAATATAGTGCTTTAAGAGAGGAGTGGGCTATAAGAAGGAGGTAGGGGGGAGAAGGGAGGGCGAGGGGTAGATAGGAAGCACGGAGAATAGGGGAGGAAGACAAATATCGGCCAACCTTAAAATGATTTTAATTTACTTATTGATGATAAAAAATTGAAGTATGAATTAGGAAGATAACGGGTCTAAAAAAGGTCCGCACTCATTTGTTTATTTACTACTTTTTTTGGCACCACATCTTACTAGCCGTTCGGGTTGTACACGTATGTACTAATTACGAGCATGTGTTAGGGATGAGGAGTATTTAATCCAGAGGAACTGCACCCGTGAGAGTTGAAAACTATTTAAGATAAACCACCCTCAGTGCACCCGACCGGGATTAGACACTGTAATCAGCAGTCTAGTCCATTGCGAGATTAGCGCGTTAGACCGTGCGGCCAATGAAGCTCATTTGATGACGTTTCTGGTGTTAACGCCCTTAGGAGAAACTAATCTTAAGTATAAACGTTGACATTTGGGATATCTATATTTCGATTACATTAGTTCCATTTAATCAGTTGAAATTATTTTATAGAAATAATAAATGAAAATTTTCCGGAAAAAATATAGGGAAAATTTTCAGTTTCACATCTCTAGGGTGGAGTCCGTTAGGTGGGAAACTTTTATACCAAGAGATTGGTTGACTCTCGAGACTAGTCTATAAATACGGCCCCTGGTCTTGAAGTGTGCCTTCCCGACTCCTGTCACATTACTCTCACATTACTCTCACATTACAGATCACATTACAGATCACATTACTCTCCTGACTACTTCCCACAGGCAATCGGCGTGCTCCCAACCGCTCTTTTCTCCATGACCCTTAACATCAAGTGGCTCAAAACTCCTACGTTCTACAATACTACGTCCATCTCCAAGGTCATTAATTGGAACAGTCAAGTGAGGTCAAATTGGTCAACCATTGTCAGTGGTAGGTTAGTTTGGTTTGAGTTCAACTAATATGGCCAAGAAAAAAAGCCGGGGTATCAAATAATGGACTAAATGGATCACTGATTTGCCTAAGAAATTAGCGAGTGTGATTTTTAACATAGTTTGTTTTTTAATTATTAAGTGCACTCAAAACTTGAAATAAGAAAATGTGAAGCTTCATACGATCGTTAAAACCCTCAATAAAACAAATGTGACGCATTAAAAGTTCGTCAAAACGCTCAATAAAAAATATTATTCATCAACCTCTCATCAAAGCTCGCAATAAAAAGGTGTGATTCATTAACCTTTTATCAACACTCTCAATAAAAAGGTGTAATTCATCAACATCTTCATCAAAACTAGTAATAAAAAGGTGTGATTCATTAGCATTTTATCAACACTCTCAATAAAAAGCTGTGATTCATCAACCTCTCATCAAAGCTCGCAATAAAAAGGTGTGATTCATTAACTTTTTATCAACACTCTCAATAAAAAGATGTTATTAATCAACCTCTCATCAAAGCTCGCAATAAAAAGGTGTGATCCATTAACCTTTTATCAAAACTCTCAATAAAAAGGTGTTATACATCATTTGATGGCTCAATAAAAATGTGCCACATAGCCTAAGTACCTGACAGGTTTCTCGGTAAAAAGGTGTGATGCCAAAGTGGCTGTCAGAACTCCCAATACAAAGGTGTGTCATGCCAGCTGCTACGTGGTGGCCAGAAACAAAGACAAAGATATGCCTGGCGCACACTCAACACACAAAACGAGTGAGAGCGGGGACATTGGTTCAGTAACGAGTTAAGGTAGTGTAAATCACTAATAGGTCCACCACACTGGCGCTAAAATGCATTAATTAAATTAACAAGTGACAATTTATACTTTCTCATTGGAAACAAAATGTAATCATGTAAGTTTTCTAACTTTATTTTATAATGACTTAACATTTTTTGTGTCCCCGAACTAAAAAAAAGCAGTTATTCCAATTATTCTGTCTGTCTCCATGTAACTTATATACCGGGGTCTACAGATGAAATAGTTCGAGAGATTTCGTTTAAATTTGATATTTGTATGTTACATATTCTTACCTAGAGGCCAAGTCATTATTTTGGTGATTTTTGAAAAGTTAAAATGTTTTGAAAATAGCTCTAACGATAGTTTAAAATGGCTACCTAGAAAATATTTGACTTGAATAATAACATTATATAGACCATATGATTTTTAGTGAAACATTTATTTGAGGGTAGCTTATTTTGCTGATAAATGATTTTTGAAAATAGATTTAGCGAATTTGTTAAAAATTGGTAGCTGAGGACTATTTAATATAATTTAATAATATCGTATGTTTTTTTCTAAAATCAGCTAATTTTAGGGCAATTTATGTTGACCATTTTTTACAAATTTGAAATTAGAAAATTGCCTTTAAGATCTAGTTTGAAATGAGTTTCTGGGAATTGTTTGTTGAGATAAATAAGAACATATCTTTATTTTTACATATATAAATAATTTTAGGCTAGTTTATAAATAACCGATTTTGGAAAAATTGAATTTGAAATATATTTTTTGAAAAATTGTGTTTACAATGTGTATATGAAAAGTGTTTATTGCTATTAACAAGATGATGGTTTTTTTTAAGAAAACTTACTTGCTTTAAACTTCTTTTTTTTCAATTTGGTTCCAAGTTATATAATATCAGGAAGTTTGTACGATTGTGTTGTATTATTTATTTATTTTTAAATGGCTGAAGCAATAGTTTTGCTTAAAATTTATGTCAAATGAGTCTTTCGTATAAAATAATCAAATAATAAGCTTATTTTGGAAAAAATTATTTAAGGGCTAGACCTAATAATTGATGTGTTAACATTTTGTTCCTAATCACAATAGAAACTATGTGAGAAAGTATGGAGCCTGATTGTGTTGTAGTTAATTTTAAATCAATCCTATTTATTTAATAAAGTAAACAAAAAGTCACTTAAAAAATGGAATCGTCCTACACCTAGGTTCAATCTGTATCCTGTTAATCTGAGGGGTTCGATTTCCAACATGCCCGAAAAATGTATCATGGGTGAAATGTGGGTTTCCTATTTTACAATGATGAATTAACGGCCGGGGTCTAGATGTTGTGTTTATTGTAGATTTAAGTTAGTTTATAAGTCTTGTGCTGATTTAATGAATTGGTTCAGAGAGTGCACGTTTAATACCCCGACTTTTCCATCCATTATTGATTCCAGCCTGTAGCCTGGGTCAGTCTTTTAAGTCATATGTTTTCCAATAGTGGCTGGATAGGCCTGTCGTAGCTTTATATGACTTATAATCTAGCTTAAGACTAGTACAGGCACAGTATCAAGTCTCCAGGCCGGTGACTGTGAAAGAAGAAACCCACATTTCATCCATGATAAATGTATCAACCATGCCGGTAATCGAACCCTGGCTCCTCAGCTCAGTAGACATACACGCTACCGAGTGAGCTAAGGTGACAGATGGATAGTTGAATACTCTGAGCAATCTTCAGTCAAAAGTCACGGTGACACGTGGAGCTCTTGGCGAGAGTTGAACTAGTTAAGTTTTGACTTTGTTAGAACATGTTTAAATTTGTTTAAGAGACCCGCTTCAGTAGCCGTGTGGTCGGTCTAACGGACTAATATCGTGTTAGACTAGATTGCTGAAGACGGGGAGATCGGGGCTTGATCCCAGTCGAGTGCATTGAGGGGGATTTTTTCCTCAATGGTTTCACCACACTCTCCACGCAAATGCGGGTGCATTTACTCTAAATTATCCTTCCTAATCCCTAGCTCATTGTAATTAGTGTATAGGCGTATAACTTGAACGTAAGACGTGGGGCTAACAAAAAATTGTTTAAGGATTGGTCCTTTGAATTTTACAATACTATAATATTTTGAGAATAAAGGAATCGGAAAAATGTCAGGTTTGCGAAATGATCTTTTTTAATCTGATTCTTTTTACAGCTACTATGTATGATGCCTAACAATAGTTGGGCGTATGCGAGTTCGGTGACGAGGAGCTTGACCTTGAATTATTAGCCAGTGAGCATGGACGAGTTCTTTCGCCGAGTTTGTTATGCCATGGCTCTTATTCCATCACCATAGATCAAATGAACGAAAGGTTTCAAGTTTAAGTTCAGTTATAGGCCTATTGTAATTGCATCATAACCAACTTAACCCAACCTAACCCTATAGTTTTATTATGTGGTTCAGTGATTGTAATGATTGTAAAGAGGAAGGGGCGGAGTTATTTTTTCTTTTCTTATCACTTTAACAATTTAAATAAAGCAGTGTTTCCCATGACGGAACTCGTCTGTGTGATTGCTGCTGCTGCTGATGATGATGATGATGATGATGATGACGGAATTCAGCTATGGCCGTGATGGAACTGGCGTTACCGACCGTGGCTTAATCCCATATATATATATATATATATATATATATATATATATATATATATATATATATATA
>CABFWO010004435.1:13103-33808 GCA_902155825.1 Timema genevievae
ATATATATATATATATATATATATATATATATATATATATATATATATATATAAGCAACACGTCTTACTACCCGTTCCAGTTGTATACCTATGTAGGGTCTAATAATAACACTGTTGTGTTAGAGATTAAGAAGGTTGAATTTATAAGAAGTATATTCGCATTTGCGTGGATGGAGAGCAGTAGAACATTTAGGAAAAACCACCCTCAGTACACCAAACCTGGATTGAGCGCTGTCTTCGGTAATAGAATAGGTATAGCCTTGCAAAATCTAAATATCAAGTTTGAACCAAATTCATTTAACCGTTTAGGATCCGTAGACCAGGACAGACAGTATCGTAAAATCCACTTTTTAGGGTTCATGTTCACAAAAATGTAAGGATTTGTCATAATCTCGAGATACATATTTTTTCAATACTTGCTCTTGATATGAGAAAGTAAAGACAACTCATTTGAACAAAGCTTATTTCAAAATTCCAGTCGAGTTGTCTTGGACCGAATATAGTCAAGAGACTGCCGCCCACTTGAAAGAAATGTCTCGTAGCAAATTAATTAAATCACTCAATCTAAATTGTTCCAAGAATGCGACGCCAACGCAAGTAAATAATGTTAGTCTACGCGGGAGAGTTGTATATAGTCGCGTGGACGATGGATGTGGACAAACACCATAGAAAAGGGATATGTATAGAAACGCCACTCCCATGTTGGTAAATAGAGCCACATCGCTAGCGCTCGAGGCGTTAGTGCCGCGAAATAAAAGATTCGAAGCGGGACGTTACGATACAACGCATTTTATATTGCGGAATATTAATTAATCAATTCTTATACCAAATTTAATCAACTGTAACTAAATCCCTTATTTTATAAATAAACCACGTTACAGAAAGTAAAATCTAGATTTCTAACTAAACTCCTCCTTTAAAATAGACAACTAATTGCTAACAAAACAGTAGTGGCGAATTTTACATAAGACTTCCCACTTCCTTTTCTATGTACTTTCCGTCAACGCATGCGCATTCTTTTGTGACGTCATTGCAAGCTGCTCCTAGCGATAGTGCCCCAAACTAGTTTACGGGATCAGCTAGTCCTATAAGAATGCCCACCCCACGACACACACCAAGAAGTCGCCAGCCTGGCGAATAAAACTGTTGGTTTATAATCAATAACAAAGATATCTCCACTAGGGTCGCCAGTGTTCTCTAGTCCTACTCTGTATTTCTATGACGTTTACTTATCTTCCTCCCTCTTTCTTTCATCTCCCAGTCAACAGGCGGCGAAACTTTTGCTTCGGTGGTCGAATGGTCTAAGCAGCGGTCCCCAAACTGTGAGGGGCGTACCACCCCAACAATTTCCTGAATTGCCGATGATGGGAAGATCGGGGTTCGAATCCTGCTCGGGTGTATTGAGAACGGCTTTCCTAAATGTTTTCCCACACAAATGTAGATACATTTCCTCTAAATTCAACTTTACTCTTCCCTTCCCTATGAGTGTTAATATTATGAGGATAGCCTGAACGAATGAATATGACGGGATGAACACAGTTAATATCTTAACCTAATATAAGCCTAACTAACCAAACATTGGTGACCATAAGATTTATCCCCCTTTCGATAAAAAAATACCCCGGTACCAGCCGGAAATCGGACACAGGACCAAGAGACAGGTTACAACTTTAAATAACTCGCAAGAATGAAGGTTTGACAATGGTAATTATATCACATGATAATATATAACTTTTAAATTATATGTAGTGAGCAGATGAAACAAAAATTGCAACAACAAAAATGTCCCTTTGATTACCGAGCCACAAATTAACTATTCATCCAGAGAGAAAAATGATATTCCAACATGAGCGGGTAGTGCTTAAATAACTTAACGGTTAAAAGTGAAACAAGCGAGTGGTAATTTTTAAAACTTTACCTAACTTTAATGCTGACAGGTTGTGTTGACGTGATCCAACTGAAGTTTCAACTAGGTTAGGGGGTTGGATGCGGACACGCAACGCAACACGTCACATGACTTCAATTACGCGTGCACGCAACGTGCTTTGAATGAAAGGCTCTTATACTGCGATTTAAAACTGCTTTAGGATCCGCGTGGTGAGTAGGCTGGGGAGCATAGTTGCCACATAGAAGGGGTTTGCACGTTACTACTATGCAAGCATACTCAGTGACTGTCAATAAATCTGACAACGTGCATCGGTTGCTATGACAACTACCCTTATTGGATTGGTCGAGCATGTGACGATTCTCTACTCCCCACTCCAGCTGCACTGGCCTCAAATCTAAAGCAGTTTACAATGTAGTATAATAGAGCTATACTTCGACTATTGTTACATAGTATATAATAAACACATAATTATACTGGTGAAAAGATCACAGCCACAGTATTCTGGTAAGAATAAAGGTTTAGAAAATACAAACCAGTATCATTCAAAAGTGGCAGCCACTAAGTTAACGATTACTGAAAATTATCGTATTGTATTTATGTCCTTTTTATCCTCTAAAATTTAGGTGCGAGGGTACTTTTTTTTTTACCTTTATTTGAGGTATTTAATGTGGACTTTGTGAATTGACTTATTATATTAGCACATGACCTACAAACTAACTTAAATCTAGAACAGACACAGCATCCAGCCCACGGCCGTTAATTCATCAGTGTGAAAGGGGAAACCAACATTTCACCAATGATCAATGTTTTGGACATGCCGGAAATCGAACCCACTACCTTAGTTCATTAGACAAACACAGTACCGACTGATCTAAAGTGTCAGACAAGGAACTATAAATAGTTATTTCTCTGCACAAGTGTATTATCTATTAGTTTATGATAAGTTTTTAACGCCAGTTAATTTGTATTTAGGCTATGTACAATGTACGACGAAGAAAAGAAGGGGAAGAAAATTGTGGCAGAAATACAACTGTATTCAAGAAGGCTGGACCATATCGGTAATAAATTGATTGTTGATTTTAAATTCCAAACTCCACAGCAATGTTTTCTGCTCATACATTTCAATTAAATGAAAAACATTTTCCTATGTCCATTCCATCTTGCTGCACTGAGAAAACTGAATGAATAAAATCCCAGCCGTGTCTTATTTTGATGAGACGGTGAAATATCGACTCGAAGAGGGTCGCAACGAACTGATCCGTTAACACTGATGTTCGCGTCGAGTTACGTTACGATGTACTGTTACAAGTGTGGAACCCACTAGAAACGGCACGACACGGCAGGCACGGGCTGGTTCGGTGCGGTTCATTTCGTGTCGTAGCTAATGCCGGGATCACGATCAACTTAACGTTAACTTAATGTAACGTTCAATTAAAGTTGACTTAAAGTTAACTTAACGTAACAACTCCAGCCAAACATCTTCATTCTCGAGTATGATCTGTGATTTGTACTAGCCTTACAGTGATGATCTGTGAATGTTTACAGATTTCAATCGATATAATAAATATCTATAACAAACCTTTTTTGATAAATTTAGCTTTCCTATTGTAGTTTAATTATTTTGTTTCAATGTCTGATCACTAGAACTTACGCTAAAGAGTAAACATTAGTCATAATACCAACAAATGAATTACTAAATAGCCCTGTTGACGTCACTCGCATAATTATTGGCTGGCTAGATCACGTGATACCCTTCAAGTAACGTTCACTTAAAGTAAAAGACCTCCCAAGACATCTCTTACGTTAAGTTAACTGCAAGTCAACGTTAAGTTAACTGCATCGTGATCGCCTCCATTTAAACACACGAGGAGGTCATTTACGTTAAGTTACGTTAAGTTAACTTTAAGTTAACGTTAAGTTGATCGTGATCCCGGCATAACTCATTTGTAACACCCAGCAGGGCACCGGGCCGGCCAATGTTTGTAGAAACTCCTTTCAAGTCCAAGTTTCAATGGAGAGTTTGTCCGAAGAGGAGTTACAGTTTGTGCGGAGGAGGAAGAGCATGAAAAAACAAAGGTCCGTAAACACAGGTTGCGGGTGTATTAATTATTTAAGAATTGTAGATACATCACCGTTTTCTGATACTTGTTGCTATGTGTTGTCCTTCTTCCTGCTGTCGTGGTTACTTGGATCAGAGGTATCATAAAGGAATGGGTACTCTCTCACAGCTTCTATAGGATATTCGTTTGTCTGTACTAATTATCACACACAAACGTCTTTTAAGCCACAAGGAAAAACAACTTTACTTCTGGTAGGTGACCTGGTGGTCTAGGGGTAAGGTGTCAGACCTCTGTGTTGGGGGTCCGGGGTTCAATCCTCGGTCCCGACACAGATTTATCTGATTTCCAAACCCTTTCTTCACCACTGACAAGACGTCTGTTGATCACAACTTGTGAATGTGAGGAATGCCAGACCTCCACCGTGGTTCGGATTCCACTTTAAACTGTAGGTTCTCCATTTCATCTCATAATCACCCTACCATTACACATTAGCGTAAGTGCGTATAACCCGAACGGGTAGTAAGACGCTGGAATAATAATAATAACTTTACTTCTACGTGGTCGCAAACGTACTGGCCGCTCGAGGTGAACGGATTTCACTCTCGGAAGAGCATTCAAGCCGTAGCATTCGTGTGCCGGAAGATGCCGAACCGAGCCGGTGCTTCAAGTGGGCTGCATTCCATTGAATTCCATGCAAAGTAATATGACCCGATTCGAACCGGCCGTTCATAGTGGGCTCCTTCATACTGCTTGGCGTTTTCAAAGTTTTATCAGAAAGCTTCACTGTGGAAGAGCAGTGATAGTTTTATTGTGCTCGATGGCTCAGTCAGTCATCAATCAAATACACATATGAGAAAATGTACTACTCGGTGATAAAGTCTGTTCACCGTAGGAATTGTTTTCTGAAAGGCCTTTTTCCCTACCAGAAATCTATTATATAGTAGAATATTGGTAGGAAAAAAGACCTTTCAGAGAGTAATTCCTACCGTGAATGGAGTTTACACTGCTGACTGCCTTGATCTTCACGTCTCAGAGGGCGGTGCCACGCGTCGCACGTATTCAGTTTAGAGAGTTCTCGTCGAACTTAGTGGTATTGGGGTAAAGTATTCACCTCAGCACCAGATGTTCGCGGGTTCTAGCCCAACTGGGGTCGACAGGTTTTTCTTGAGCGATAAAAATCCTTAGTACAACTTCCTTCGGAAGGGAAGTAAAGCTGTCAGTCCCATGTCGATTGTGGCATGTAAAATAACCCTGGAAGGTATGTGAAAATAACATACCCGGCAAAATTTGTAGGCTCTTTCTGCTCATAGAAAATTCTAGTGTACTGATATAATCAGATGGCTCAGAAAGTTAAAGTTTAATACCTCAACAAAAAAAAGTTTTTTACCTAATGCGTTCCATTTTGAGATTAGCGGGAGTAAGTCTTCTTCAATACATTTGTTTGTGAGTGCAATGGATATATCTGAATATTAACATTAATATGGTTGGAATGAATAAGGCATATAAGTAGAGGAAATGTACCCGAATTTTTGTCAAAGAAGATTGAGAAACCAATTAGTAAATCCCACCTCAGTACATTCAGCTATAATTCAAACTCCACGTCACTAGGAAAACAGACTAGTAACGTCTAGCGTCTCTATCCGCGTGCCTACCGATGTGAGTTTAAAGCAGATCTCTCTCTCTCTCTGTGAATACTATTACCTCCACATTATCTACTACTGATGACCTCCAAATATATGTATATTGTAATGATATGGAATAATACATATCAATAATTTATTATTCACATCTATATTCAAAATTACGATACTATAAATGCGAGCGGGTAGTGAGATTTATTTGTGTTAAGTTGTTAAGTTGCAAGGTATGGCGACATCTTTCTACGTCTCTGTTTGAAAAGCAAACTCAGTTTTGTAGACAGAGACGCACCTGGATGACCACACCCTTTTTCTTTTGGGAAGTTTCGAGAAGGAAATGTCACTAGAAATACTTCTTCAAGTTACGCATCTCTTCACTTGCAATCCTGACGAGGAGCCGTGTAGGTTGAGTCTATGACACATTAACCTATATTCTAAATTTCACGTGTCGGGAATTATCATGCATATAACGCAATAGTCGGGCTCTTATTAAAATCTACAACGTGTGAGATATCTAGCAAAAAACTGTTTATCTACTAAAAATAAAAACTATAAAAAACAAGAATTTTTGTTTTCTAAAATAAGAAATTATCCCTTTTTAATTATTATAATACAGAATAACAAACTTTAAACCAATTTAATAATTATAAAAAATATCACACTAATTGTGACTAACAAAAAATAATATATCAGGCTAGCTCTTTTAAACGTTACAATATCCACCAATTTCTTTTTTCTTTTCTTAGCACCACATCTTACTACCTGTTCAGGATATACGTATATGTACTAATTACGCTAGTGAGCTAGTGATGAGGAAGGTTGAATTTTAGAGGAAGTTAATCCGCATTTGCGTGGAGAGAGAGGGTGAAAAACCATTTTTGAAAAACCCTTCAGACCGGGATTCGACCTCCAATCTCCCCGTCATTGGCAGCCCAGTCAATTGCAAGAGTAACGCCTTAGACCATGCGTCCACCGAAGCGAGTAACCCAGTATTAAGGAACAAAACAGCCCTAAAAAGCATTAACAGTTATTTGGCTGAAATAAACGCTTCGTTCAAAATCAATTGTTTAAAATCGAACCCCCATCAAGCTCAAGAAGCATACGCTGCTATTGTTGTTGGGTTTATATTTTATTGCAAGAGAGTGTACATAGAACAATAAGTTATGTAAGGAAACGCTTGAGAATGAGAATTTTAACTGTGCTAATTCATTTAAAATAACTAGCTA
The DNA here is from genome assembly GCA_902155825.1 of Timema genevievae. NCBI lineage: Eukaryota > Metazoa > Arthropoda > Insecta > Phasmatodea > Timematidae > Timema > Timema genevievae. Next base: position 19,915 of record CABFWO010004435.1, read on the forward strand.
TCCAGCAAGGACGGCATTTTTTATATTTCATGTTTGAAGGACAACAAATAACGAGTCAAACAAACCGTTCTAAAAAATAAACGAGGTGTATTTTTAATACAAGAACCATTAACGATAACTAAGAAGAAGGGATGAGGGGTGGAGTTTCAGAGGAATTGCACCCTCATTTAAATAGGAAGTAGTGGGGAAATAAAACCGTAAATATAACATGTGGATCCGACACAGTCAAAGGTGACCGAATACAATACAAGACTGTACAGTGTACACCTTTGGCCGATAACCACCAATGTGAGTAGCAAACAAATATATTTCCAGGATTATGTTATTGTGTTGATAGTTTCGGGAAAGGAGTGATACCGTATCGCTGCCAATGGAAACTATTTCTTGAAGATTAGCTTTTCTTCAAATGTAATGTTCATGAACAGGGCCTGGATTTCGATGATAATATGTCACCTTTTGTTGGTAAATAACAGGCAATGCCCTCCCATCTGTACCAACATTCTTGTCACGATCCTCTAGTTCTAGAAACATTTTTACTAGTTGTTTTTTGTCATTTTGGATCTTTATGTAATGTTTTCATGGCTTGCGTCCTTTTTTGGTTATTTTAAGAAATTTATGTTTAGTAAGTATATTGTTTTAAACCACGGATTTTTATGAATGCATAAATACTCGAACATTCTTCAACCCACAGTTGCTGTATTGAGAAGATTTTTTATTTATTTATTTAGTACCACGTCTTACTAACTGTTCGGGTTATACGCCTAAGTACTAATTACACTAATCGGCTGGGAATTGGGAAGGTTGAATACAGAGGAAGTGAACCCGCATTTGCGTGTAGGGAGAGGGGAAAACCATCTAGGACCCCCCCCCACACACACACACACATACAGTTCACCCGAGCGAGATTTGAACCTTGATCTCCCCGTCCTCGGCAGTCTAGCTCAATACGAAACTAGCGTGTTAGCTAACTACGCCATCGAGGCAGGTTAGTAATGAGAAGATAGTGTAGATTGTGGACAATGAACTTTGTACCTTCTTTGCTTGGGTTGTAAAATACACATTCGTGACACTGCAACTAGGCTGTAGAGAGGGTTGCGTTGGGAGGTACTACTAGCTATTACGCAAGTGTATAGATAGATAATCTTTTCTACTTTCTCGCTATCTTACAGGTAGAGAAATTATTGTGATCGTCAAAAAAATCGAACTCGAGATTTTGATGAATCTCGACGTTTCATGACATGACCCCCCGAATCCGAAAAAGTTGTTTTTGAATTTGCGTCTGTCTGTCTGTACCTCCAACTAGAGTCTAAACTATTTTACCGATCGGGCTAAAACTTGGTATCTATGGTTTTCATAGGGATTCCTCGGAAGGTTCTGGAATTGGGTATCTAACCCTAAAATTAAGGGTAGTTTACTGAAGGGCAAAAAGAGAAAAAGTCAATTTTCTCCAAATCGGCTCTTACGATTTTGATTAAATTTCATTTTAAAACATTTATAAATATTCTAAACAAAATGGCTACCCTCAGTATTTCGGCAAAATGACTTTAAAGCCTCCGGTCCGATGTGTAAATTCTCATTTTTTATCATATCTCTGAAACTATTTGAGATATTAAATTACTTATCATTGCAAATATGTATCTATTTATCATACAAATATTTTATTCGAAATATATTTTTATAAAACCAATAACTTTCAAGCTATACGCAAATATATATATTTTTTAACTTTTCGAACACTAATGGTAAAGTATTGCGGCCGTTAAAAAATCTAACCTGAAATGTTGATGGATGTCGACGTCTCATGACCCCCCGAACCCTAAAAACTGGTCTTTGCCCAATGCCATTTGTCTGTGTGTCTTTTTAACCCTAAAATTAAGAGTAGGTTAATAAAAAGCGAAAAGAGAAAAAATCGATTTTCTCAAAATTAGCTCTAACGATTTTGATTAAAATTCGTATCTAGACGTTGATTAAGATTATAAATAAACTGGATATTTTCATTTTCCCATGAAAATTACTTTTAGGGTACCTTACAGAAGTGGAAATTTCCGTATCTCCGCAACTATTTGAGATACTAAATAACTTATCATTGCAAAATTGTCGTACTATTAAAAATAATAACTTTTAAATGAAATATATGTTTTATAAAACCAACAATTTCTGAGATATTAGCAAATATATTAATACAATTTTGTGAGCCTTAGTTGTAAAGAGATACTACTTAAGTTTTAACGCAATTATTCTCTGATATCATAGAGTAAGAAATTAGTAAGTCTCTCAAAAATTGTATGTTCTCTTTCCTTCAACCTCTTAAGAAAAATGTTTGTACAACCATAATCTATCTCTATCATTTTAGATTCAATAGTAAATATTTACCTATTTTATTGATCAAAATTTATAAAATTGAAATTTAATAGCACTGCGATAATCATAAGATGTGCATCCCCTATCAAAACGACGAAAATTTTAACCGTAAGTCAGAATTTTAATACAAAATGTTGGCCGTCGGGGACCCAATATCGATAATTTTTGTTGGTCCAAATATACAAATTAATACGTTAATTTTTTTTAAATAAAATTATTAAATTTAAAATCATGAATAAAAAATGTTTTACGTAAGTCTAGCACAATTTGTTCTCAGGTTTGCTAGTGTATATTATATTACGAGTTTTGAGTAAATATCTCCATTTCTGAACAATAGAGAGAGTTCGTGCGGAGTTTCGTACCATTTATTTTCATTAAGTAAAGTGCGTGTTTGATTTAGTCGTGTGCATTCATGTATTTTTTTTAATTTTTAGGTTATATTTTGTAAAGTTGAAGGTGAGGGTGGGTCAATTCAATGTGCAATGGGCTTGTGCAGCTCGATTTTCACAGTAAGACCCTTATCTGAAAGCTTACATGCTTTTTAAATTTGTTTGAGATGTTTACAGTGCACTTTTTGAACAAGTTGATTATATCAGCACATGACTTATAAACTAACTTAAATCTATAAAAGACACAACATCCAGCCCTCGGCCGTTAATTCATCACTGTGAACGGGTATACCCACATTTCACTAATGATACGTTTTTCGGTCATTCCGGGAATTGAGCTCGGGACCCTTAACTTAATAGAAAGACACTACTGACTGAGCTGAGGTGTCAGACGACAGTATGAAAAGTTAATGGATCTACTTTCACGTATTCATGCCAATAAAATTGATCTGCAACTTCACTTTTAATTTTAATGTGGTAAATAGAGGGCCTACTCTTTTCTTTTTGTAGTAATTAGGTTCTATGTTGAAATTCTTGTTACTTTAGAATATAAAAATATTGATTTTTTTCCAGTGTGACCCCTTTAGTATTTTTAATTTTCAATGTGGACCATTTGATCAAACGAGTGACACATCTTGCCTTGGAGCATTCGACCACCTAAGCTGTGTTTCAAACAGGTATATTATATTTGATGATAAAGGAGTGTGTGTGTTTCAAATAGACAGGGCCAACGCAAGGGGGGTGCGAGCGGGGCGATCGCCCCGGGCGCCGACAGGTGCCCCTCGTACCTATTTGTGTTAAACCTTTTTTAAAATGTAAAGATTGAATATATTATAAGGACATTAGATCACAATCCAAAGGATAATGTTGCCAAATTTTTAAAATACAGTACGTCTTGTAAACATTGAAAATAAAATTGTATAATGTGTTGTATTATAAAACATCAGTGTAATTAAATTGGTAAAGTGAAAAGAGCAACAGTTTTATACCGGTAGCACCGCTACGACATGAATTAGTTCAGCTGACAGCCCGAGTCACAGGCCTCGTGATGAAACTTTTCTTTCTCTCCATTATCCACTATCTTCTAATAAATTGGCTGACACAGTGAATAGACAGACATTTAGACTACAAATCAATAAGTATTTTGATTGTATTAATTATGATTTATCAAAGTGAATAGTGAATTACTACGTAGTAATATTCTGAATATTTCACAGCTACAACAGCAATTTATTATGTGCTACTTTCGATTTTTCAAATTGTGTGGATAAAATACCGTGTTTATACTCAAATATATTTATTTAACCCTGTTATTCAATAGTAAAAATTGAGATGTATTCCTGGGCCGGGACTGTCAGCCATGGTGTCAGTTGACAGGTATGACTATTTGAGCTAAAAATATAATTAAAAAGTGAGAAGCATAACCTTTGGATGATCTAAAAAGTGTTTTTAGATTGGGGACACTGCACAATAAAGGTTGCGCCACTTGTTATTTTCTCCATAACACTAACCCTTATAATTATGGTGTGAATACGAGATGGTGTGAGTGGTGGGGGACGCTTCTTTCAAGGCTGCCTCGGGCGCTGACTTCACACACGGCGACACTGCAAATAGACATGTTCTATCTAAGCAACCTATTCTGCTCTATTGTAATGATCAGTCCCAGAGAAAGAATGGCTGGTCTTTCTGTGAGACGTGACTTGTGTGAACACATGACACACTCAAGAAGCAAGGTCAACCGTCCCATCATCAGTCGCGGCTACTTGGACAGACATGGAGGAAACACCATCAAGCACATGTTGCGTGCTTCACACATATCAAGTCAGTAGTGCATCTGCTCAAATATGTCACTGTTACTGTCCTCATGAGGAGATATTGCCTAGATATTGTCCTCATGAGAAGATGTTGCCTAGATATTGTCCTCATGAGGAGATATTGCCTAGATATTGTCCTCATGAGAAGATGTTGCCTAGATATTGTCCTCATAAGGAGATATTACCTAGATATTGTCTTCATGAGGATATATTGCCTAGATATTGTCCTCATGAGGAGATATTACCTAGATATTGTCCTCATGAGGAGATATTGACTAGATATTGTCCTCATGAGGATATATTGCCTAGATATTGTCCTCATGAGGAGATATTACCTAGATATTGTCCTCATGAGGATATATTGCCTAGATATTGTCCTCATGAGAAGATATTGCCTAGATATTGTCCTCATGAGGAGATATTACCTAGATACTGTCCTCATGAGGAGATATTGTATATATATTGTTCTCATCAGGAGATATTGCCTAGATATTGTCATCAGGAGATAGTTCTCAGAACAATCGCTACATGCCTGTCGGGGCTATGATCCTCATGAGGAGATTGTTCCCCAACAATCATGACACGCAAGTTGATGATCAGTTGTCGTCAGATTGTTTCAAAGGACTCTTGATTCAAAAGAGGGGCAATTATACCCGACCAGATGCATTGGGGAGGGGTTTTTACTATCTCTAGACGAATGATGGCATGTTAAATTCAAATTCACTCTCATCTTTCCTTTACCTTAAATTAGATAAGAACAGTTTAGAAAATACAATTCATTAATAACATTACTAGAAACAAATATTATACGAGTAAAAAAAAGAAATAAGTGAGCTGGTATACAAAAAGTTAGGAGCAGTCAGAATATTTAAAAATATATAAACAAGCCAAACCAATACCGGTGTGTATGATATTATTTTAAGGGAGAACACCCACAAATGTTTAACAAAACGTGTAATACAAACATCCTTAAATCTGATGGTAGCTATTATTTAATAGCTTTGTTTATTACTTTCCTATTAAAATAAAGGTTGTTCGTTTCAACAAAATGTATTTAGTGTTTGTAAATACAACCATAAAAATGATAAAAATTATTGAACTTCAACTTTTTAGAATAAATCTTATGATTTTTCTTCTGTGGTTATGCCCAAAATATTGTTTTCAAAAATTTGATGTCTCGATTTTCAAAAAGATAGTTTCTTTGGATATTTCTTGAATAGTTTAGAAGTTTAAAAAAAATTATGTTTTAAAAAAATTATTTGAACAAGGGTTATTTTTTATTAACTATAATTTTCAATTAAAAATAAATTTATTGAAATATGTAAACTATTATTATTTTACTCCTCCATATTTTAATACCTTTTCACCTGATATGTTTTCTGAAACTGCACATCAAATGTAGTATTTTTAAAAACGGAACATCCTTGATTTTTAATTTGAGTCTGCCACCAAGTTGTTGTGTATCTCTGTTGAAGCCATTTCCTCCACCGTTCAGCGACCCGATAACTTTCCTCGCAGTGCCACGAGGGTTTGTTACGACTGACGTGACAAACTGGGTTTCTAATATACGTTTTTCAGAGAATATTCCTAATGTTTTCGCTCTAAAAATGTAGAAATTTCAAGTAATATTATTTTCTACCCAGGCCATTTTAAGTATTTAGTACATGTTTGATTAGTTTTTTCTTCTGTGTATGATATATGTGTAATATTTTAAAATAATTTTAATAATTTGCATTAGGAAATCTAGTTTGTTTATCCGTGAGGTCATCTTGTACCTTGGTTCTAAATAAAACAATATTCATGGGGAACAAAAAGTCGCGACCCTCTAAAGTGAAGAAAATAAAGTCTTTGGGTATAAGTAATAAAGTTTTGGGGTACAAGTATAAGTTGAAACTAAACTCCAATCAAATATTCCTCGATCAGTGTTAGAATTTTGATTCGATTTATATCGTGTAGGAAACAAGTATTTAGATTAGCTAACAATAAATACACCATCACTCCTTATAGCAGTGATAACCAAAGTACGGTCCGTAGGCCATATGCGGCCCGCGGACAGATTCAATGCGGCCCGCTAAAGTATTCCAAATTCCGATAAAAAAAGTGTTAAAAAAACAAGGAAAAACAAGAAAAGATGCCTTTAGCATTCGATTGTTTTTATTTATATTTTATAGCTTAGTGACTAGTGCCCAGCGATTAAATAACACGTAAGCAATCCATGAAATAGGAATGTTAACGTTTGGTTGAGTGTAATTCAAGTTGTGTTAAGTATCTGTTTTATTAAAGTATAGTATTTTTTAAATTATGTAGACAGCTCACATTATAATGGAATTAGATATCATGATCATACAAATCCATTTAATAATTAATAGGACTTAATTGTATAATAGTTTAGTAAAATGTAGGCTACCATTGTAACTTTTTAATAAACTGTGTTGGCCCACCTGACATTTTTCTTTTTTCTTTTGGTCCACTCTCCGAAAAGATTCCCCATCACTGCCTTATAGTTTGAATAAGATTATACACGTCATATTTTCTTATTTTCAACTTTGCATTAAAAATATGCTCGTTTATATCATAAAAAGCAGAAACATTTAGCTTCGTAAGAAAATTAATGTTCTCAGAAATCACAACAATATTAACTATATTAAGGTGCGGCAGAAGGGAGCGTGATTTATTTTACAACTTTTATAGCATTACATTTTTTTGGTCAAAATAAATCAAATATTTCGCCAGTAGCAACATAGAGTTTAGTTTTCTGCACATGCTAATATCAACAGATCTTGGAGGTCCTGGAATTCCGTCAAAACTTTTTAAATAATGAGAAAAAGTTTTAACAAAATTTCAAGACACCCTTGACAGATATTCAAGATCTGTTGATATTAGCATGTGCATAAAACTAAACTCTCTGTTGCCACTGGAGAAATATTTTATTTATTTTGGCCAAAAAATGTAAATTCTATAAAAACTGTAAAAATACTTGCGCTCCCTTCAGCCGCAGAGATTTTACTTGAAGAATACATTTCCTCTAAATATATATCTTCATTAGCCCTGCCCCGTTATTATAATTAAACTGTGTATAATCCAGGTGAATAATCAGCATGGCCAGATTAAGGGGAGAAGGGGTACCGGGGTCATGGACACGGGCCTCACGATTGACTGGGCTCTGTAAACTTTAATATATCGTACATATTTTTACAATTATTTTATTTAAAATGGTATTCAAACCCAGATTTCCTCGTCAATGACAGTCCAGTTGATTGCCTGAGTGATGCCTTTGACCATTCGACCACTAAAGTGAGTAAATAAAGAGTAAAAAAAATATACTTAAAACAATGTGACATTCAAACCGATCTGTCAACAAAACATCTATTAGGCCTACCATTTATTTTATGTTAGCTTATTAATAATGGGTTTATTGTGCAGATGGTTTTAAGTTTGTTGGCCTTTTACAATTAAAATATTTTGAAAAAAGTTTATACAAACCGAACAAGTAGTAAAAAAAAGTTAGGGGGCCCCACTTTTTCCAAGTGGCCCTAAGCCCCAGAATTCCTTGATCCGACCTTTATAATAAGACGCTAAATAAAATAAATCTTAATACATAAAGCTAAATGAATGTTTGTCCGGAATTGAAAACCCACTTCTTTATGAAGTACCTAGTTGAAATTTGCAAGAAAATAGAGGGTTTGCCCCTTTTAACCAAAAAAATCTTAAAATGGGAAATTTCAAAATGAATCTCCGGTTAACAGAAGAGTTCAAAATAAGAAAATAACCATTTAAGATTATGCTAAAAAATTAAAATTTAGTAGATATGTAGGGAGACATCTCCAGATAATCAAATTAATAGGCTAATGTTACATTTAATTTCTAAGAGATTTGGAAAAAGGGGAATCAGGAGGTTATAAATATTTTCAAAACTAATAAAAACAGCTAATTTTCAGCGTGGGGAAAACTGAAATTCAGCAAGCAAGTGAAAAAAAACCACGCCAAATAACTATCAAAGTGTCACCACCTCCTTTCCGTTATCTATCAATCTCGTGGGCCTAGAATTTGTCAGGATGTGCTATGGCCGAGGTTAAGGGGAAGGTGATTTTTTATTCTTATGTGGGTTCATGATTGATAAAGAGGTTTATTAGTACTACACAAATGTGATGCTGGTAGTGATGTTAGAATGGAAGAACTTAGAGAATACTCGGAAGCTTGTGACAAAACGAGGTGTTGCTAGGAATACCCTATGGCCTGTCTGACTCCTCGGTGATCCCTACATGGTCCCTGAACCCCAGTACCCTGGGCTCAAGCGGTAGCCCTAAAAACAAGTAATGATGAACGGGCGTACTAGCCCACGTAGTCCTAAATCGGGCAGAGTGACCCCTAGACTTCATTGCTGTTTAGTCAGCCCTGTTGGTTGTATATACTACTTTTTATCCTGCCTTCTAGCCTGGTTTCTCATTACGGAATGCTGACACTGATTTTGTGGTCAGCTCCTCTATTATATTTGTTTATAGGCTAATCACAACAACCTGCAACACTCGTTTTGTCATTTGCAACTCATAGCATACAATATTATACAAACACGCCTCTCAATTTAAGCTGTGTGGTTACAAAATTCATAAAAATGTATATTTTAAAATGGTATTCCATTAAATAAGGGTAGAGGAGTGCAAATAGAAGTTTTTTTTAGTTTTGATAGAAAAATTAAATTTGCTGGACAGGTAGAGATCACAAGATTATTCCTTCCACATATTCAGTTCGTGGAAATTTATAGTAATAAATATTGAATTTTTAAAGCTTTCAATAATAATAATATAAATTATATTTATTATAAGTAATAAAATATTTTTACGGTATTTCTTATTTAATAAATTTGATATAATTTTGATTTTTGTAGTAATTATATATGATGTTTGTAATTAGTGCTCCTTGGCTTGATTCTTCCAAACGTTGTGAGTTTATTATTAACACTGTCAATGGATTTCGATGATATTTTTAAATAATCTGTTAAAGAATATCAACCTTTTTATGATTAAATAAATCATAGTAGAAAACAGTACCATCTATAGTCATATAAATTGAAAGAGTCTGGTATATTTATTCATTTTTGAATAAGTATGTTTTCTTAGTTCCTATTGGTTCAAATTATGTGTTACGATATTTCATTGTAGATTGTTGGAGGAAACCAATTACGACACGTCTTACGAGTGCGCTACGAGTCCGACAAGAGGGTGCGACTGGGCATAATCAAAAGACACCATTGTTGGCGCTAATCAGTTACCTCTTTGTTGCAATTATCTGGTTTTTAAGGCGCATAACACAGAGGTTATTAGCTTTGGCAGTCCTCTTTGTTCAAAAGTTTTTTTTTATCATCACGAGTTTGGACACCAACGATATTTAACGGCTTATTTTTAGGAGTGTCCCAGCATGTCTGAAAAATGTATCATTGGTAAAAATATGGGTTTCCCCTTTCAAATTGATAAATTGATGGTCAGGGACTGAATGTTGTGCCTGTCCTAGTCTTAAGTTATATGATAAGGCATATGAAGTTACGAAAGGCAAGCTAGTAGTGGAAAATATATGGCTTGAATAAAAGACTGACCCAAGCCACAGGCTGGAAACAGTAATGGTTGTAAAGTATAAGGAGTGTAGCCGAGCGTAGACTTGCACTCTCATCTGCTTAAAATATTAAAATACCACAATGATAAATAACATGTGATATAAACTACCCCCAATGCACCCGGCAGAGATTCGAAGCTCGACCTTGCCGTCCCCGACAATCCAGCAGTCTATCTCGTACTTGACGATTTAATCTATGTGACCACCGATGCGGGTTAGTTCTTTGTCATACTGCCTTGTAAGCTCATATGATCGACATTTCATTATGAAATAAATATCAATCAATAAAAGTTAGCGTATTATTATAAAATGGATATTTTGAAGGAAATTTAAAATTGAAATAAACGTCCAGTTCTTATTGGATGGAGCATTCGTTCTATTTCTAGTCAAATTAAAAGGTTGCCCTTCTATGGACATTATTTTCTTCTATAAGATAACTCATGTACGCACCTCCATCTACCCTGAAAGGTTTCAAGCTTACTTTGCTTGGTTCCACTATGTCACAGATAATGTATTATAGAGGTTCATAGTGTAGATCAGCGGTTCCCAACCGGGGGTACGCGAGAGGCTGTTAAGAGGTACGCGAAAAGAAAACGGTAATGGTGGCCACCAGCTTAAAAAAAGGAACAAAAAAATAAAAAAATATGCAAAATACTAATATTGTCAGTTGTAATATTGGCCTCCTTATCAATAAAACCCCTTGCCTACATCCCTCCGCTCAGGATTGGCGCTCTCTTTCCTCGCGGCTCACCTTTCCTCTGTGTTTTAGATTTGATTGTTAACACGTGCCGGGCTGTGCATAAAAACAAAGAATTAATTAATTCATGTTGTGTTTAACTTTTGTTGTGGGTGTTTGTATTGAGTCGTTTGTGTGTTATTCCTACAATCTTACGTCAGTTTTTCTACCAACTACCTACTATTCACGTGATTTACGCTTTGGATTAGTGTCTAAAAACTAGATTTGTGCTGAAGTTAACTGAAACACCAAATGAAGTACCGTGCACATCATCTGACACTGATTGGATCAACAACACGACACCACAACAGGTACAAGAACCAGTGCCAAAGCAGGTGAGTAAACAAACTGCAGTTTCTTCTTCTCCTTCAGAGGGAATAATAAACCAGAAAAGACGGTACTTGGACAGCTACATTAATTACAGGTTTTCATGTATAGGAGAAGACGACTGCCCTAAGTCTCTCTGTTTTGTATGTGTGGAAGTATTAAGCAACGGTTCAACGAAGCCTTCTTTGCTCACACGGCATTTACATACCAAACATTCCGAGGACAAAAATAAAGATGCCACGTTTTTTCGACAGTTGAAACTTCAGAGTTCTGTAAACATGAAAACCTATTTTGAATCTGCCAAAAGTGATTCTGTCAAAGCTACTGAGGCCTCCTACTACATTAGCTATCTTATTGCGAGACGAGGTATAAACCACACCATTGGTGAAAACTTAATTTTACCAAGCCTCAAAGATGCTGTCAGATGGAGAGGAGAGGAAGAGGAAAGTGCTCATAAAATGAGTTTAATACCTATCTCAAATAACACGTTGTCTCGAAGAATACGGGATATGTCAGATGATGTTGAGAGCACAGTCATTGGTCACGTCAAAGGTTGTGATTTTTTTTCTATCCAAGTCGACGAAAGTACCGACGTTGCGAAATATTCTGTGCTACTTGTAATTGCTAAGTACTTGAAAGACTTAGAATTCGAAGAGAATCTCCTTATTTGTCACCCATTTAAGGGTCGTACGACTAGTAAATACGTATTTGAAGCAACTGATCATTATTTCGTTGAAAAAGGAATTCAATGGTCAAAATGCGTTGGTCTCACCACAGATAGAGGAAAATCGATGGAAGGTTGCTACTCAGGCCTTCGTGTACGCGTGGCAGAAATCGCCCCCAAAATGAAATGGACACAGTGATGTATTCACAGACAGAGCCTCGCATCGAAACCTTTGACTCCAGATTTGCAAAAGTTCTTGATGAAGTGATCAAAGTTGTCAACTTTATCAAGGCGAATCCTACCAACTCCAGGTTGTTTAAATTGCTGTGTGAAGACATGGACATCCTTCACAACACTTTGCTTTTGCATACCGAAGGTAGAATGGTTGTCTCGGGGTAAAGTCCTGACGCGGCTGTTCGAACTTCGACACAAGGTAGCCCTTTTTTTTGGAAGATCATCCTTTTAAAAATCTTGGATCCATGATTCATGATTTTGAATGGCTATAAAGCCTTGCATACCTGAGTGACATTTTCCACCAGATTAATAAACTCAAACTTTCACTTCAAAAAAATTGTAACACTTTTCAAGTTGTCAACAAAACTGAATCTATGAAAAAAAATTGATTTTTGGGCAAAGAGCAATAAAAAAGGACAGCCCGAAGTATTCGTAACACTTCATGATATCTTGTCACAAGCCGAGCTAAATTTAATTGAGCACTTCGAAGGATTAAAATCCTTGTTTGAAAAATATTTTTCAGAGTTGGAAATGGGTGATCGGTGGATATATAATCCTTTCAAAGAAGAGTATTTTGAATCGGCTTCATTGTCGATTCCTGAAAAGGAGAAGTTGCTAGAGCTCGCATCGGACACCACTCTTAAGAACCTCTTCAATGGTGGAATGCTGAATCTAGTCAGTTTTTGGGCTCGTCGCGGTGACGAATACAGTCAACTTTATAGAAAAGCCATAATGTTTTTGTTGCCTTTTGCTAGCACGGAGCTTGTTGAACGGGCGTTTTCTTTGTGTACTTATATAAAAAATAAATATAGAAGCAAATTAGACACAGCTCCGGATTTAAGATTGTATTTATCCTCTTTTGAGCCTAATTTTTCAAAACTTTATAATTCAATACAGTCCCAAATATCACATTAATTAATTTTTTTCCAATCTTTGTGTTAATTTGTTTGCTTACTTCAAAAATAAAAATAAACTATATAATAAAAAAATAGACTATTTATTTTAATTCAATAGATACCTTTTTTGGAGAAGTTTTCGGAATCTGTAATGGGTGAAACAGATTGGGGAGGACGGGGGGTGCCTGGAGGATTTGGGGTAGGGGGTACGTGGAAAGGAACCGAGCCAGCTGGGGGTACACAGACTGAATAAGGTTGGGAACCGCTGGTGTAGATGGTCAAGGTAAGACTACTAACTTAGAGGGTAAACAAAGTGTATATTCAAAATAGAAAAGCAGCCATGCCCCGGCGGTTAGTTATTTTATGAGTAGCCTACATTCAGAACGACTTAATCGAAGAAGTGGGAATTGGGAGGGTAATCTAGAACAAATATACACGCATTAGTGTGGAGAGGGAATGGAAAAACAATATTCGTAGATTACTTTTGGAAACCACCTCCAATGAACCCAGCAGCGATTCGAACCTTGAGCTCCTCACTATCAGCAATCCAATATTTTGGGGTAACTGACGCTTTGGACCATCAGGCCACCGGTTAAGGCGTTAGACTTGCACTTCAGTAGGTCACCGTCAACGGAGAAATTGTTTTCTGGATTCCGGATAGAGATTTCTACGTGCGATTTACATTTGTTTTTCTTCCTAATCCTTTCTACGCGCTAATACGGGTGCATTTCCTAAAAACTACCCTCCTCTTTGGCATCATAAACTCTAGAATGAGCCGTTTATAAACCTTGTAAAACATATCGGGGAGTGTTTGTTGTGTTATTTAGATACTGAATGTAGGGGGGGGGGGAATCACGTGGTACTGC